>MU723947.1:243960-255690 GCA_026770625.1 Nicotiana glauca
CCATCTCGTCTCTACCCCTTCGGGATTAGGCGGGATACTCACTGAGTACACGTTGATTACGTACTCATACTACACTTCTGTGCATTTTTGTTGTACAGGTATATATACACCTTTAGCAGCCTATTGGGTGTAGCGGCATGGATGACGCTAGGACTAGATGAGCTACATCATTTGAGGCGACCGCAGCTAGGGTAGTCCCTTCCAGTGTACTGTATTTACTTTTCGCCCACTGTATTTCGGGCGCATATTGTATTTTATTTCTCTTATCAGTAGTTGCTCATGTATTTGTGACACCGGATTTCTGGGAAGGTTTATAACGGATTTGTACTAATTGTCTTTATTTAAATTTGAATTCAAGTAGTGAACTTTTATTTATAAAAATGGAAGGAAAAAAACTTTAGATTCTCAAAAGTATTAAAAGAGGAATTAATTGATGAGTTAGTTGGCTGGCCTGACAGAGGTGTCCGGCGCCACCACGACCCTTAGTAGATTTTGGGTCGTGACATGTTCTACGAAGATTTTACCGAAAAAAACCCGAAAAAACCTGAATAACCCAAAAATCCGAGAAAAACCGAGAGTGGAAAATCCGAGTTTTATTGATTTGGTTTGGTATTTAGATTTAATATCTCGATACAATTAGTTTGGTTTGGTAATTGTAAAATCCGAACCAACCCGACCTATGTACACCTTTAATTGAAACCCATGACTATTAAAAACATACACATTATTCGAAAAGAAAAGGTAAGATTGTACTGGCAATGATTGAGTTATGACGTGGAAAATCTCGTTCTGGAATTTGCTTTAATTCTTCTCTAGGGGTTCTGAAATTTGATACTCCCTCGTTTCTATTTATGTGAACCCATTTGACTGGGCACGGAGTTTAAGAAAAGGGAGAAGACTTTTGAACTTGTGGTGTAAAATGAAGCACATATATTTTGTGTGGCTATAAATCATTGCATAAAGGTAAATTGTTTCCAAATAGGGAAAGAGGTCATTCTTTTTGGCACGGACTAAAAAGGAAATAGGTTCACATAAACTGAAACGGAGGGAGTATTATTTACCTTCCTTCAAGATTGTAGACTATGATCGTAGCACGATTCTTCCCCTTAGAAATTCTTAATCACACATACATTTTGAAATCTGCAATAAAATACCTCACCATTTTAAAATCTTTGATTTTTAATAACTTTTGAAGACTTGCAGATAAAAGAGGTATGTTTCGGAGCCGGCTCAATTATGTTGGTAGCCGAAAACCAGAACTCCGTAAAAGGCCTTTTAAATTTAATATATCTTTTTTATGTTTTTCTTTTTATAATAATGGTATACCGACCATCTTGAACATATCTTGATCATTCATTCATTTACCTGCTAGCTAGCTCTCACTATTGCAAATATAAGATAATTCTACTCACTAAGGCATTGGTAAAAAATTTATGAAAAATATATATTGATGGTTAAGATAATATCTTTAGAAATCTAATAATCTCCAATTTGTACCACTAAATAGAGGTCAGTATAATTTCATACAATTAGTACACGCTTGGCCAATACGAAAACGATGAGGTGCCTCTGGCAATTAATCAATTCTTGGCATCGAGAAAAATATTTTTTTGGTGAAGAATTTTTTTTATTCATCACCTCGAAACTATTACAAGCTTTTTCTTCAGTACTTCCCTCATTTCTACTATTTCTTTCTATATACACATATATTAGGTATGTATTCCTTGTAATCAGAACATTATTCTTTCTGTCTAACAAATCTTCTATTTCTGCATTATCTTCTCGATCCATTCTCTTTCTTGAACATTTGTCTTGCTCTTCAAATAGGTGAGCTTCCTCAATCTGCCTTCTTGTTTAATCTGACTTAGTATGTAGATAGTTGTTGGCAGTTTGAAGTCCCATACAGCAGTGTTCCTAGCCTTCCATATCCATTACACCCAGGCAGCCAATATAGCAGTAGCAACTTCCCTGCGTCTCTTTCATTTGAGTAGCCTGGTCACTCTTTTCCATATCCCTGGTATCTCTGTCTTTTATATACCTATACTCATCCTGTTTAACACCTCACTTAAGCACTGCTGTAAGTATACACATTCAAAGTAAAAATATTGGATAGTCTCCTCTTCTGTTCAACATAATGGACATTTATCTTCTTGATTAATGCTCATACGATACAGCCTGGTTTTTGTGAGCAGTCTTTGATGCATAGTGATCGAGCAGATAAAACTGTTCTTGGGTAAGTTCATATTGTTCCATTCCCATCTTCTCCATGCCCAGTTTTCTTTGTCTCCCATTCTCCATGTATATCCCTTCTTAATTGTGTACTGTCCATTAGCACTGCTCCACAAATTCTGGCTATATCCAGGAGCAAATATTTTTTTGGTTCTACATATTTTCTTCCAATACCAGCAAACGTCATTAGGGCATTTGTACTGCCACCAATCCTTGTCCTTTAAGTAGACATTGTTGATCCATTTTACCCATAGATTGTCAGCTTTTTGAGCAACATTCCATACATATTTTGCAATAGCATCTTCATTCCATTTTGTTATGTCTGTTACCCCCAAGCCTCCTTCATGTTTTGTCTTACACACTAAGTCTCATGCCACTAATGGTGGCTTATGTGTGATAGCTTTCCCATCCCATATAAAATTTTTACACATAGCAGTTATCCCTTTCAGCACTTGCTTTGGAAGAAAAAATATAGTTGACCAGTAACTATGAATGTGAAGTAAAACTGAATTCACTAGTTGCACCCTTCCTACATAAGATAGATGTCTTGTAACCAAACCTTTGATTCTAGCTGTTATCTTGTCGATGAGTATTTCACAATCCATTTTAGATATCCTCCTAGCTGATATAGGCACACCAAGATACCTAAATGGTAGACTTACTTTCTAGTATCCTGGCATTTCTATCAAGTCTTTCTAGCTCTGGATTGGCATATTGACACTAAATATATTTGACTTGTTTTCATTTGTAGTTAGGTCTGAGCTTTCTGAGAATGTTTTCAAGACGTTCAATAGCAGCAGCACTGATCGAAAAGTTCCTTTACTGTATAATAAAACATCATCTGCAAAGCACAGATGATTCAACTTCAAGCTTTTGCACTTAGTCTGATACTCAAATTCCACCTGCTCTGCAACTGCATTCATTTTCCTTGTGAAATATTCCATGCATATGACAAAGATCAGTGGGGATATTGGGTCCCCTTGTCTAAGTTCTCTTTCCCCTTTTATGTTCCCATAAAGACCCCCATTGATTGCAATTACATACTGCAATGTGATTATTTCATAATCAATTTGATGAATTATTGAGGAAATTCTAGTCCATGCATCATCTCAGCTACAAACTCCCATTCTACTGTGTCATAGGCTTTTCTTAAATCAATTTTGATCAGGCAGCTACTGGTGGTTTGTTTCCTGTTATACATTCTTAGCAGGTCTTGACAAATTGCGATATTCTAAACAATGGTTCTACCAGCAACAAAAGCACTTTGATTTGGGCATATGATATCTGGCAGGAATTTTTTCAATCTATTTGTTAACATCTTGGATATCACCTTATAGATAGTATTGCAGCAAGCTATAGGTCTATAGTCTGTTACCTTGTCTGCATGATCAGATTTTGGGACTAAAGTCAACATTGTGATTATTCCATGCCCTCAATTATTTCCCTGACTTGAAGAACTTCATCACTCCTACTTCAAGATCCTCCTTATCTATTTCCCAGTCGTCCTTAAAAATTGGCTTACATAACCATCTGGACCAGGTTCTTTATCTCCCGCTATTTCCCACAAATCTTGCTTTATTTTAGCCTTTGTAAACTCCTCATTCCTCTGAGACTACAGGGACTTTTTTAACAGTGGCACTACATACCCTTCTTCTATTCTCAATTTTAGTGCCAAGTAATGCAGAGTAATATTTCAAAAAAGCTTCAATAATACCCTCTAATTCATTACTTGTGCTCCCTTCAATGTCTTTTATAGTGAATATTCTGTTAGCATTTATGCTAGCTTTCAGTATACTATGAAAAAACTTAATATTCATATCCCCTAAATTCAACCAATGCATTTTAAACTTCTGCTTATGGTACTGGTTCCTTGTCAGGTTCCAGTATGAGAATTGTTTAGCTAGTTTTGCCTCTTATTCAATCAACCTTATGTTTAAAGGGTCTTTCTGTAGCTTACTTTGACACTCCTCCAGTTCTATTTTTTCCTGCACAACTTTTCCTTCTACATCACCAAACTGAGCTCTTTTTATTCCTTGCAGAGTAGCTTTGCGTTTATTCATCTTCACAACTAATCTGTATTCCTTTGTACCTATAATCCCCTTTTTCCAATTACTTTCCACTTGTTGATAGAAATCAATAGCTGGACTCCATATGTTAAAATATCTGAATCTGTACTGCCTATTTTGAGGTCTTTTATCCCAATTAATCAAAGCTGGACAGTGGTCCATAAGATCTTCATTTCAAAAGTGAACTTCTGATACTCGCAATTTCATCACCCAATCTCCATTAACTAACACTCTATCTATTCTTCTATAGACTCTACTGGTGTCTCCATGTTAGTTGTTCTAGGAAAAAGGATCCAGATAATTTAAACTCTTGTAGTGAACATCTTCCTACACACTCTTTAAAGTCTTTTATTTCTAAAATTGTGATTGGTCTCCCTACCCTTTTATCTCTAATCAATACATAGTTAAAATCACCCGTAACTGCCCATGGTTTATTAGTGACACCATGAATTTGCTCCAGTTCTTGCCATAATTATCTTTTTATAGCTTGGTCATTAAATCCATATACAAATGTTATTTGGAACTTGTGCTGAGTCCCTCTGTGTACTACCTCGTTGTGCATCATTTGAGACGATACATCAGTAATATTTACATTACATAAATTTCACTTTCAAAGTATCCAGATTCTCCCACCTGGATGATAAGCTAAGTTGTGACTAAATGACCATCCATTACAAATATTAAGAGAAGCTAAAGATGCTTTTTGCCTCTTAATTTTTGTCTCCAGGAGTCCAAACAGGCCTACCTTAGCATTGTGCAATAAAAGATTAATTTCTTTCTATTTATCCTGCCTGATTAGACCCATCACATTCCAAAATCCCAATTTATCCATTTAGGAGGGATTTTGTACATCCCCTCCCCTTTCCTAGACCCATCCATATTTTCCTTTGTACTCCCCTTTGATAGTTAGATGTTGAGTTGTCTTTTCTTTGTTGAGTTCCTTCTCCTAGTGTAGTTCCTTTTAGCTTTATTCCTCCTTTATATTAATATTTGATCACTAGCATTCTCCCTTTCAGTCTTCTCCTCCACATGACCCTCCAATGTTGAGAAGGAATTACTCACTGGCGTGATAATCTGTTTCTGTAAAGCTTTCCCTGGTACAACCTTTGCATATTGTTCTATTTTTCCCCTGCTATGACTGGCTTTTCTTTCTGCTCATTCCTTTTCACTGGCTTCCATTCTTTCCTTACTTGTTATACCTTGGCTTTTGTTGTACTCTCATGCACTGTTAATTTGTGTGCTCAAACAACTTGCATTATTGACACATTATAGGCTTCCATTCATATTCTATTTCCTGTTCAATTATTTATCCCAATTCATTTTCAAACATAATTGGTTCTGGATATGTTTTGTTCAAAGATAATTCCACAATTACCCTTGCATACATGAGTTTCTCCTTCCTCGTTGTTGCGATATCAGCCTTCACACGTTTCCCCACAAGCCCAGCTATTTTAGTTAGAGCCGCTTGCCCCCAGTATTTTAAATCTAGACCCACTAACATAATCCATATTGGCACCTGCTCCACTGTTATGTTCGTTATCTCCATTCCTGGTTTCCATGGCTTAACTACCACTAGTTTTCTATAAAAAATTTGCACTCCCCCTTCAATTGCCTTTGTACGCCCTTCGATACTATGGAATCTGACCATGAACACTCCTTTTATAATTTGTACTACCTTATCAATCCCCAAATCTTTCCATATATGATTGAAATATCCCTCCACCACTGTTAGAGGTGGATTTGATCCAATCACAAAACATACAATCGCAACTTGCCAGTATTCTATCTCATTTTTTACATCTTCCATCGTAATTTTGACATTAGCTTTAGAATTCACTATGCCTTCTAGGTCAAATCCCTCAGCTACTGGCGTATTTCCTACAATTTTACTCTAGGATTTCAAATTTGTAGCTAGGTTTTGAGATTTACCTACGGTTTTCTCCTCTGCTTCCCCTTGTTTTGCCCATGATTTATTCCCGCTAGACTGTGCTTGATTTGCTAGTATCCGTCTTAATAATTGCTTGCGTAATTATCGTCAGTGTTTCCATTGGCATTTCCATTGATGCTACCCCCATAGGTGTCTGCTTCAATTCAAGCGGAATTACTCCTTAAAACACATTAATGCTCCTAGTTTTCGTTGCATCTTCAATTTGTGGAATTGCTCTCATGCCAAAAGTTCTTTGTTGATTCACCGCTCCTAATTGCCCTCTCCCTCTAGTCCGTTACTTCTTCGCTATTTCAGCCTTAGCTGAGAGAAGCTCTCATTCTAGAGAGATAAAGTTTATTCTTGATAGCTCAGTTGGGAGAGCGTCACACTAAAGATATGAAGGTCGCTTATTCGATGAGACAAATGTTTAAAGTTATTAACTGTACTATGATCACTCTAGCTCTAAAGAATCCTAGTCCTCTAAAAGTGAAAAAGTATAGACCAATTGCATGTTGCACCATATTGTATAAGATCGTAGAAAAAAATTTGGCTGCTAGGATTCAGAAAGTTATATCGAGTATCATATTTCATGCTTATGCGGGCTTTATTCCAAGAAGGAAAATCTCAGATAATATTATCTTGGTCCATGAATTAGTCAAAGATTAAGGAAGGAAAAATGTCCCTCCTGATGTATGGTGAAGATTAATTTGCAAAAAGCCTATGACTCATTAGAATGGCCCTATTTGAAGCAGGTTATGAGTGAATTCGGGTTCCCCCACAAATTTGTCTCTTGGATAATGGAATGTGTGAAAACTGTTAATTATATTGTAATTTAAAATGGGGAAACTACAAAGCCGTTTGATGCTACTAAAGGATTGAGACATGAAGACCCCATTTCTCCATATCTATTTGCATCGACTATGTAGTCATTGAGCGGGAAACTACATGAACTTAAAGACAACAAATCCTTTAACTTCCACCTTAGATGTGCTAAACTAAGAGCTCGTTTTGACATAACAAATTTTTTCCTTCTTTTAAAAAAAATTTAATTTTTTTCGTAATAATCGTTTGTTATAAAATTTTCAATTTTCACTGGATGATGCATTTTGAAAATTTTCAAAAAGGTGTTTTTCAAAATTTTCACTCAAATAACTTACAAAAATTCATAAACAACTCAAAATTATATTCATGTCCAAACACAACTCTAATTTTTAAATTTTATTTTCACTTAAAAATTTATTTCACCTTTTTTTTGGGAACTTTACAATTCTTATGTCCAAACGCCCCTAAAGATCACACATATGAGCTTTGCAAATGACTTATTGTTATTTTCTCGAGGTGACCTGAAGTCAGTAAATGCACTTCACTAAGCTTTCAAGCAGTTCTCAGAAGCTTCAGGGTTACAAGCCAAGGGTTACAAGCCAATCTACAGAAAAGCTCTATTTATTTTGGTAGAGTTGATCAGGTGAAAAGAGATATATTGTACATAAGCTTGGCATTTCTGCTGGCAAGTTATATATTAGGTATCTAAGAGTTCCCCTATCTACTAAAAAGATATCCTTTATTCAATGGAAACCTCTAATAGAAAAAATTGTGGACAGAATTACCTCCTGGACATCTAAGCAACTCTCCTATGCAGGGAGAGTTCAACTGGTACAATCTATTCTTTTTGGAATTCAATCATATTGGTCTCAACTATTTCAAATTCTTGTTAAGGTCACTAATTGATTGATGCATATTGTAGAAGTTTTGTGTGGTCGGGCACTTAAACTATTACAAAACAGGCCCTTATCTCTTGGGAAAAGATGTGTTTGCCTATAACTATTGGAGAGATCTGTTTATTTCCTCCTTTAATAAGATCGGGGATTAAACCTCCTTAACATAAGGATCTGGAATAGAGTTGCTCAAGCTAAAACACATTGGGATCTTGTTCATAAAGATGACAAATTATAAATCAAATGGATCCATGAGCTCTACCTCAAAGGCTAGCCTCTTACCACAGCCACAGTTCTCCAACAAGCTTGTTGGATCATGAGGAAAATCATGGAAGCCTGACAGACTTTGTTACAAGTACCGATAAGAAAAGGGCCAGGCAACCTGACCAAACAAATTTATGAGCAGCTGCTACCTAGTTACCGTAGAGTACCCTCAAAACGTGTAATGCACAAGAATGATGCTAAACCTAAGGCCAAAATTCATCATGTGGTTGCACCTACAGGATAAGTTTCTCACTACTGATAGGCTAGCAAAATGGAGCATAGTTGTTGACTTAGAATGTTCCATGTACAATAAAGTAGAAATCATTTGTTCATGAACTGATTTCACCAGAGCAGTGTGGAATAGGATTCTCCTATTGCTTCAGAAGCAGGCAGGGCCGATCACTGGATGGGATCAACATGTAGCTTGGATAATCTAGAATGAAAAAGGGAGGACTTAACAAGCTCACATCCTTAGAAGTATCTATGTAGAACATGTCTATGCCATTTGGATGGAGAGAAATCGGAGGATCTTCGAAATGAAATCAAGGAACTGGGAGATTATAGCTAGAGAGATTGCTTACTTGTCCAATGTTAGAGCATCCCATGACGTCCAAAACTTGTACATATCATATTGTTCTAGCTTGGTTAGCTAGATTTGGTTACATTTTTGCTAGTTCAGCTTAGGCTTATGGTGTTTTACTTTAGATAGCTAGTTGTGTTAAGCTAACTATGGTATTTTAGTGCTAATTCCTGGTGATTAATATAAAGTTAGTTACCAAAAAAAAGTTTAATCCACCCTTTCTTTTATTATCAAAGTCATCATCAATTTATTTGCTTTCACATATTGCATATTAGTATAAGACTAGAGTTATTTATTTGAATAGCCTCTATCACATTCCAAAAAAAAAGTATAAAATTTAGTATCTTTGTTAATAATTTTATAATATATAATTTGAAAAATTTGGGGCCCTTTAATTTTAGGAGGCCTAATGCAATTGTTTTAGTGGCTTTCCCTATAAGCCAGCATATCTTTTGATCTGAACCATCACCTAGTGAAAATGTTAAGTTAGTCAGAATAATTTGGTCGCCTATTGTCACAACCCCAATCCCGGTCGTGATGGCGCCCAACACAACTGCTAGGCAAGCTCGACCATTTACACTCTCAACCCGAGCATGAAGCTCAAAACCATTCATTTGAATATCATTATCAATAATAAAGCTAATAATTTTAATTTATAGATAGATATAAGCCTAATATCAAGATAATGCTGAATATACTCCCAAAGACTTGGGGGTCATGAGTCTAGAGCCTCTAACAATACAGTGTAATAAGACTCCTATAATACATAGTTTCAAAAGCTGCGGAAAGATAATAAAAAGGAATAGGGGAGGAGTCAGGTCCTGCGGACGTAAGGCAGCTACCTCGACAACTCCGAATAAACTATGAAATTAGCAAAAGCTCAGCTAAACTCCCGGGGTACCTGAATCCGCACACATGGTGCAGGGAGTAAAGTGAGTACTTCCAACTAAGTGGTAATAGACATGTATAATGACTGACAGTAAGAAATCCCGAAATATAACAATGTAAAGCTATAATCAATACTCCTACACATTTAACAGTGACACAACAACAACTAATGACAGACAAAGTGGGCAGATATCGATGCATGCATGCAATGCAATGCACATGACCGCTACGGCGCGCAGCCCGATCCATTTGGGTACCCGCGCTCACTGTGGGTGTTCAGACTCCGGAGGGGCTCTTACAGCCCAAGCGTAATGTCATCATAACATTCGCTGCAGCGTACAGCCGGATCCACAAGCAATCCAATTATATGCATGCAACCCACACGGGCACAGTCAAACTTACTATTTTTAGTTCCAATTATCAGAAATTATAAATTAAGTGGTTAAAACCTTAAAATTTACTAGCCATTTTGAGACAGTATTTAACTCAGGACCGATATCATAAAAACATGCTAAACATCATAGAAATAGTGATAATAATCCATATGGGATCCAAATAATCGGCATACAGCCCAAATATAACCATAACCATCCAAGTAGGAGGTTTGTCAACTAATTTCCAGCCAATAACACAGTACGAACATCATTCGGTAGGACTAAGCCATAGTTTCCAATCACAATCGACCCCACACTCACCATAGGGTACGTGTCTCGCCTTAATATAGCGTTACGGTGTGATATACAGGGGTTTCAAACCCTCAGGTCATCATCTACATCTATTACTCACCTCAAACCGGCCACGAGACTAGTCCGCTAAGCTTTTCTCTCTTGAATCAACCTCCTCACACGCTGAATCTGATCAAAACCACAAGAAATATGTTATAATAAGCTAATGAACATAAACCAAATCGAAAGAACTCAAGAAACATCCAAAAATACGAAGTTGGCAAAACCCAAGCCCCGGGTCCACTTCTCGAAAAATTACAAAATTCACATCACCAAAATTCTCGTCTTGCCATAAGTCCGTACATATAAAATACACAAGAATCGGAGTCCATTTGACCCCTCAAATCATCAATTTAAACCCTCTTAGGTTTCAAGCCCTAACCTCCATTTTTACCCTTTTATTCCTTGAATTCCCGTGATTAATTCATGTTTTTACACCATAGTTATATAATCCGAGTCCAAATATCCATACCTGATGAAAACCCTTCGAATCCTCTTCAAAATCGCCCAAAAACCCGCTTTGCTCGAAGTCCAAAATATTTTCTTCTTTTCAAAGTTCGTGAACACTGTTCACTATAACACAAGTCCATTTTCCGCTTCTGCGGTCCCGCTTATGCGGCTAATTGACCGCTTATGTGGTCGGACTTAAAACCGTCTGGACCGCTTCTACGATTCCAAGCACCTCTTATGCGGTTTCCCCTCGACCGCTTTTGCTATCTAAAATCTGTTTACACGGCCCCGCTTACGCGCTCCACCTTCCGCTAATGCGGAAATCCCCAGGGCCACTCATGATCGCTTCTGCGACTTTCCCCATCGCATCTGTAGAACCGCTTATGCGGCTCCTTTTTCGCAGATGCAAAAATACGAGAAGACTGAAAAATCTGACCTGCAACACATGCTTCAAACTCCCGTTTAATCATCCGAAATCACTCCGAGGCCCCCGGGACCTCAACCAAAAACACCAACACATCCAACAACCTTATTCAAACTTGTTCCCATCCTCAAAACACGTCAAAACAACGCTAAAACCATTAAAACACATCGGATTAAATAAAGCATAGTTTCATCAAAACTTCCAAAATGCGCATTCAATCAAAAACCCGACCAAACGACGTCCGAATGACTTGAAAATTTGCAGACATATCCAAAATCATCTAACGAAGCTACTGCAACTCTCGGAATTCCATTCTGACCCTCGGATCAAAATCTCACCTATCAACCGAAATTCGCCAAAATTCAAACTTCGCCAATTCAAGCCTAAATCTACACCGAACCTCCAAATTCAATTCCGATTACACTCTTAAGTCACAAATCATCCCCCGAAGCTAATCGAACC
>MU723947.1:256542-278421 GCA_026770625.1 Nicotiana glauca
GAAACCTTCAGCAAGACCTTCTCGCCCACCGAATAAGATATATCTCGGACCTTCCGATCTGCATAACTCTTCTGACATGACTGAGTTGTGGAATTCTCTCCTGAATAACCTTTACCTTATCTAAGGCATCCTGGACAAACTCTGTCCCCAACAACCTAGCCTCGCCGGGCTCAAACTAACCAACCGGAGATCTACACCGTCTCCTATATAAAGCCTCATATGGCGCCATCTGAATGCTGGATTGGTAGCTGTTGTAAGCAAACTTTGCAAGAGGCAAGTAATCAGCCCACGAACCTCTAAAGTCAATAACACAGGCACGTAACATGTCCTTCAATATCTGAATGGTACGCTCGGACTGCCCGCCCATGTGAGGATGATATGCTATGCTCAACTCTACCTGTGAACCTAACTCTCGCTGAAAAGTCCTCTAGAACTGAGAGGTAAACTGAGTACCTCTATCTGATATAATAGAAATCGGGACCCCATTCAACCGTACAATATCTCGGATGAAAATCTTTGCTAGCCGCTCCGAAGAATAGGTGGTATATACAGGAATGAAGTGCGCGGACTTGGTCAGCCGATCCATAATCACCCAAACTGAATCAAACTTCCTCACTATCCGAGGGAGACCACTCACGAAGTCCATATTAATCCTTTCCCATTTCCACTCGGGAATATCCATGCGTTGAAACACACCACCGGGCCTCTGATGCTCATACTTGACCTGCTGACAGTTGAGGCACCGAGCTACATGACTCACAATATCCTTCTTCATTCTTCTCCACCAGTAATGCTGCCTCATATCCTAATACATCTTCACGGCACCTGGATGAATAGAATACCACGAGCTATGGGCCTCCTCCAATATCAACTCCCGAAGCCCATCCACATTGGGCACACACATCCGGCCCTGCATTCTCAACACACCATCATTATCAATAGTCACATCCCTGGCATCATCATGCTGAACTCTGTACTTAAGGACAAGCAAATGTGGATCATCATACTGACGCTCTCTAATGCAATCATACAAGGAAGACCGAGATACCACACAAGCCAACACCCGGCTAGGCTCCAAAATATCTAACCTTACCATCTGATTGGCCAAAGCCTGAACATCAACTACAAAGGGTCTCTACCAAACTGGAATGTATGCCAAACTACCCATACTCACCGCCTTTCGGCTCAAAGCATCGCCCACTACATTGGCCCTCCCCGGATGATACAATATGGTAATGTCATAATCCTTGAGCAACTCAAGCCACCTCCGCTGTCTCAAATTTAGATCCTTTTGTTTGAACAAGTGCTGAAGACTACGATGATCAGTATATACTTCACAGGATATGCCACACAAGTAGTGCCTCCAAATCTTCAAAGCATGAACTATGGCAGCCAACTCCAAATCATGAACGGGGTAGTTCTTCTCGTGAGTCTTCAACTAACGAGAAGCATAAGCAATAAATCTACCCTCCTGCATCAACACACATCCAATCCCAACTCTCGAAGCATCACAATACACGGTGTAAGAACCTGAAGCTGATGTCAAGACTAACACTGGAGCTGTGGTTAAAGCCGTCTTGAGCTTCTAAAATCTCTCCTCGCACTCATCCGACCATACGAATGGTGTACCCTTCTGCGTTAACTTGGTCAAGGACGAAGCAATAGATGAAAATCCCTGGACAAACCGGCGATAATACCCTGCTAAATCGAGGAAACTCCGGATCTCCGTAGCTGAGGACGGTCTAGGCCAACTCTGCACCGCCTTTATCTTCTTTGGGTCAACCTGAATACCATCACTAGACACCACGTGTCCCAGAAAAGCCACAGACCCAAGCCATAACTCACACTTGGAGAACTTTACATAAAGCTTCTCCTCCCTCAATCTCTGCAATACTACCCTCAAATGTTGAGCATGCTCCTCCTGGCTACGCCAGTACACCAGGATGTCATCAATAAACACAATCACAAATGAATCCAAATACGGCCGGAACACATTGTTCATCAAATGCATGAACGCAGCTGGGGCATTAGTCAGCCCAAAAGACATAACTAGAAACTCAGAATGCCCATATCTCGTCCTGAAAGCTGTCTTCATGATATCAGAATCCCTAGTCTTCAGCTGGTGATAGCCTGAACGAAGATCAATCTTCGAGAATACCCTCGCTCCCTGGAGCTGATCAAACAAATCATCAATGCGCGGTAGAGGATATTTGTTCCTCGCTGTTACCTTGTTCAACTGCCTATAATCAATACATATCCTCATTGTGCCATCTTTCTTCTTGACAAACAACACCGGTGCACCCCACGGTGACACACTCGGGCGAATGAACCCCTTATCTAGGAATTCCTGAAGCTTCTCCTTCAATTCCTTTAACTCAGCTGGTGCCATACGATAGGGAGGAATAGAGATGGGCTGAGTGCCCGGTACCAGATCAATACCGAAATCAATGTCCCTGTCCGGCGGCATACTCGGCAGGTCTGCTGGAAATACATCTGGGAAATCTCTCACAACGGGCACAGAATCAAGACTAGGAGTCTCAGCTCCAACATCTATCATAAAATCCAAGTACGATAAACAACCCTTACCAACCATCCGCTGGGCCTTAAGGAAAAAGATCACCCTTCTGGGAACATAATTGGTCGTATTTCGCCACTCAATCCTTGGAATACCCGGAATGGCCAACTTAACTGTCTTGGCATGACAGCCCAGAATAGCATGGTACGGAGATAGCCAATCCATACCCAGAATCACATCAAAGTCTACCATACCCAACAACAACAAATCAACTCGGGTCTCCAGACCCCCAACAGTAACAAGACAAGATCGATATACGTGATCCACAATAATAATATCGCCCACTGGGGTAGATACATGCACAGGCAAGGCAAGACAACCACGGGTCGTACCCAGATGATGGGAAAAATATAAAGACACATAGGAGTATGTAGACCCGGGATCAAATAAAATAGAAGTATCCCTGTGGAAAACTAAGATAATACCTGTGATAACAGCATCTGCTGCAACAGCGTCCCTCATGTCTGGGATAGCATAGAACCGAGCCTGACCACCACTAGATCGATCTCCACCCCTAGGGCGACCCCTAGCTGACTGACCCCCACCCCTACCTGACTGGAATGGTGCTAAAGTATATGGAGTAGAAGAGGAGGGCTGATCCCTCTGCTAAGACCGACCACTACGAAGTCGAGGACACTGTCTCCTCATCTGGCCAAACTCACCACACTCAAAGCATCTGCCCGGTGCTGGAGAAGGGGACTGAAGGGAACCCCTCGCTGCAGATGAACCCTGGGTTGAAGAGGCAGGAGTAGAATTCTGAGCTGGAAGGGCACTAAGTGAAGACTGGCCCTGCTGAACTCCCTAATGACCACGGCCTGATGAAGCCCCACTGTACTCTGCGCGACCTGACTGAGGAGGTCTGAAGGAACGACCTCTGCCCTGGTAGAACTAGCCCCTAGACGGAGCACCACTGTAGCTACCTGAACCTTGAGGCCTCTTGGCCTCCCTCTCCTCACGCTCCCGATAACGATCTGTCTTAACCTGGCGAGCCATATCAACTACCTCCTCAAACAAAGCTGCTACCACCCTCTCCCTAGTCATCAAAATGCGAATCGGATAGTTGAGGCCATCCACAAACCTCCTAATCCTCTCCCGATCTGTCGGGATCATCCAAGTAGCATGCCGAGCCAACTGCGTGAACCTCAACTCATACTGGGTCACTGTCATGTCACCCTGGATCAACCACTCAAACTATCAGCGCAGCTCCTCTCTGCGAGACTGCGGCACATACTTCTCCAAAAAGAGAGTGGAGAACTGCTGCCAAGTAAGGGGTGCTGCTCCCGCAGGCCTACGCCTCTCAAACTCCTCCCACCATGTAAATGCAGGCCCTAAGAACTAGAAGGTAGTAAAAGCCACTCCACTCGACTCTAAGATCCCTGCAGTGCGAAGCATCCGCTGACACTTGTCTAGAAATCCCTGGGCATCCTCGCCCTCAGTACCGTTGAATATCGAAGGCTGAAGTCTTCCAAACCTCTCTAGTCGACGCTGCTCATCGTCCGACATCACTGGAACTGCATACTCTGGAGCTGGTGCGACTGGCGCAACTGGAGAAACTGGTGCAACTGGCTGAGCTGGGGCTACCTCTGGTGTCTGTAATCCCTGCACAACCTGCTCGGGTGTACGAGCTGCGGGGGTCTGATGACCACCCCCGATCTGAGAAGTAGCTGCAGTAGTAGAGGCTGAAATTGCCTGAGCCAGACCAGTGCAGGCAGATAAGATCTGAGCTAAAGCCTCCTGAAGGCCAGGAATCACGATGGGCACTGCCGGTGCCTGAACGGGTGCTGTTGGAGCATCTGCAGCTGGAGGCTGATCTTGAATGGGGAAAACTGATGGGTCAACTGGTGCTGCCCCTGCTGCTCTGCCTCGACCGCGACCACAGCCGCGACCACAGCCGCACCCACGACCTCTGGCGGGTGGCAATGATGGTCGTCAGCCACGTCGGGTAGCACGAGTTCTCTCCATCTGCGAGAGAATAGGACACAAAACTTTAATTCTCAGAACAACAAAGCCGCACGACAAGAGTTCAAGAATATGAAGTGTTTCCTAAAGGTACTGTAGCCTCTCCAGGATAAATACAGACGTCTCCGTACCGATCCGCGAGACTCTACTAACCGGCTCATAACTCATGAGGCCTAGTAACCTAGGCTCTGATACCAACTTGTCACGATCTCAATCTCGATCGTGATGGCGCCAAACATAACTGCTAGGCAAGCCCGACCATTTACACTCTCAACCCGAGCATGAAGCTCAAAACTAGTCATTTGAATATCATTATCAACAATAAAGCTTATAATTTTAATTTATAGATAGATATAAGCCGAATATCAAGATAATGCTGAATACACTCCCAAAGACCAGGGGGTCATGAGTCTAGAGCCTCTAACAATACAGTGTAATAAGACTCCAATAATATATAGTTTCAAAGCTGCGGAAAGATAATAAAAAGGAATAGGGGAGGAGTCGGGTCCTGCGTCTACAGACAGCTACCTCGACAACTCCGAATAAACTTTGAAATCAACAAAAGCTCAACTAAACTACCGGGGTACCTGAATCTGCACACATGGTGTAGGGAGTAAAGTGAGTACTTCCAACTCAGTGATAATAGACATGTATAATGACTGACAGTTAGAAATCCCGAAATATAAGAATGTAAAGCTATAATCAATACTCCTACACATTTAACAGTGATACAACAACAACTAATGATAGATAAAGCAGGCAGATATCGATGCATGAATGCAATACAATGCATATAACCGATGCAGCACGCAACCCGGTCCATTTGGGTACCCGCGCTCACTGTGGGGGTTCAAACTCCGGAGGGGCTCCTACAACTCAAGCGCAATAACATCGTAACATTCGCTACAGCGTATAGCCCGATCCACAATCAGTCCAATTATATGCATGCAAGCCACACGGGCACAGGCAAACTTACCATTTTCAGTTCCAATAATCAGAAATTATAAATTAAGTGGTTAAAACCTTAGAATTTGCTAGCCATTTCGAGACAGTGTTTAACTCAGGACTGATATCATGAAAACATGCTAAACATCATGGAAAAAGTGATAATAATCCCTACGGGATCCAAATAATCGGCATACAGCCCAAATATAACCATAACCATCCAAGTAGGAGGTTTGTCAACTAATTTCTAGCCAATAACACAGTACGAACATCATTCGGCAGAACTAAGCCATAGTCCCCAATCACAATTGACCCCGCCCTCACCGTAGAATACGTGTGTCGCCTCAATATAGCATCACAGTGTGATATACCAGGGTTTCAAACCCTCAGATCATCATCTACATCTATTACTCACCTCAAATCGGCCACGAGACTAGTCCGCTAAGCTTTTCCCTCTTGAATCAACCTCCTCACACGCCAAATATGATCAAAACCACAAGGAATACGTTATAATAAGCTAATGGAACATAACCCAAATCGAAAGAACTCGAAAAACATCCAAAAATACGAAGTTGGCAAAACCCGAGCCCCAAGCCCATTTCTCAAAAAATTACGAAATTTACATCACCAAAATTCTCGTCTTGCCACGAGTCCGTACATATAAAATACACAAGAATCGGAGTCCATTCTACCCCTCAAATCATCAATTTAAACCCTTTTAGGTTTCAAGCCCTAACCTCCATTTTTACCCTTTAATTCCTTGAATTTCCATCATTAATTCATGTTTTTACACCATAATAGCATAATCCGAGTCCAAATATTCATACCTGATGAAACCCCTTCGAATCCTTTTCAAAATCGCCCAAAAACCCTCTTTGCTCGAAGTCCAAAATATTTTCTTCTTTTCCAAGTTCGTGAACACTGTTCACTATAACACAGGTCCATTTTCCCCTTCTGCGGTCCCCTGACCGCACCTGTGGTACCGCTTATGCGGTCTGATTTAAAACTGTTTGGACCGCTTCTGCGATTCCAAGCACCGCTTATGCGGTTTCCCCTCGACCGCTTCTGCAGTCTAAAATCCTTACGCGGCCCCGCTTACGCGCTCCACCTTCCGCTTATGCGGGAAACCACTAGGCCACTCATGATCGCTTCTGCGACTTTCCCCACCGCATTTGCAGAATCTCTTATAAGGCTCCTTTTTCGCAGATGCGGAAATACCAGAAGACTGAAAGATCGGACCTGCAACACATGCTTCAAACTCCCGTTTAATCATTCGAAATCACCCTGAGGCCCCCGGGACCTTAACCAAAAAAACCAACACATCTAACAAACTTATTCAAACTTGTTATCATCCTTAAAACACGTCAAACAATGCTAAAACCATTAAAACACATCGGATTCAAGCCTTGTTTCATCAAAACTTCCGAAATGCGCATAAAATCAAAAACCCGACCAAACTACGTCCGAATGACCTGAAAATTTGCAAACACATCCAAAATCACCTAACGAAGCTATTGCAACTCTCAGAATTCCATTCCAACCCTCGGATAAAAATCTGACCTATCAACCGGAATTCGCCAAAATTCAAACTTCGCCAATTCAAGCCTAAATCTACACCGAACCTCCAAATTCAATTCCGATCATACTCCTAAGTCACAAATCATCCCCCGAAGCTAACCGAACCACCAAAATTCACATCCGAGCCCTCTAACCACATAGTCAACTTCCTTCTAAAATAAGCTTTCTTCTAAGAGGCTAAGTGCCTTATTTCCAACTAAAACCAACTCAATCCCATCTGATCAACTCAAATACCGATATTGAATCATGAAGAAACACAATATGGGAGAACGGGGCGGTAACTCACGTGACGACGGGCCGGGTCGTCACACCAATATATATGCTTTGAACCAATTATTCTAACAATTTGTATATTCATACAAAGACTTATTTCCAACGGATGCTCATTATATAGTTACTTTTTTTGACCATGTGAATAACTTCTTTTACGTGTGCTTATAAGCGTCAAGCCCCTCAGTCTTCTAGAAGCAGTTGCACCTTACACTCATATACAGGGTGTACGCAGAAGTTTTTGCAAGCGGTGTCATTATTAAAAAATAAATAATGTAACAATACGAAAAATAAAAAGTTAAGACTCAGAAGTTGTAAATAATAGAAAAAGTAGAGTAAGTTTTGTTTGTCAAAATTAT
Source organism: Nicotiana glauca (assembly GCA_026770625.1). Classification (NCBI taxonomy): domain Eukaryota; kingdom Viridiplantae; phylum Streptophyta; class Magnoliopsida; order Solanales; family Solanaceae; genus Nicotiana; species Nicotiana glauca. The sequence continues at coordinate 264,229 of MU723947.1, forward strand.
AGCTTTAAGTCCATTTAAGTTCGTCAAATAGTGTCATTTTTTGTTATATATCTTCTTTTAGAACATTGTTTATACTGCATTTAAAAATTTTCCGGCGAAGCAGTATCGTATGACACCGCTTCGACTAACGTACGTCCGCCCCTGCTAATATATATGATGGACTTTCTAGTATTTGGCTAGTGAAGTGATAAGCGCTTTAACTTATACTACAACAAAAAGGAGTCATTTGATATGATAAATATTAAGTGCTGGGAGCTGGTAGAAAAATGTGGCCACGTTGTGGACATTGTATAATGTTCAGATAAATAGGACAACCAAACACGTGGTATATATATATATATATATATATAACAACCAACGTATACAATTATTTTGTCCATGACGTATAACATATATACGGTCTGAGGCAACAAACATTTTGTCAAGGCGACAGTATGTTATGCATGTAACCAACGCCGTTTGTACACTTAGGTGATAGGTCTACTTGGATGATATATTAAGGGAGAACTTTTATGAGCAAGCAGGAATATTATATTAACATTAAAGTAGTCCGCTTAGGGCATTTTTATTGCCTAGTTCAGCTAGCTTAATGCAGACACTACGCGATAAAAGTTTAACAAAAACAGATTCCATTTTTATCCGCTAGTACGTGCTAACTGCAAAACAAACTAATCTATTTTGATTGGACAGGTGATGTTTCCTTCATCAAAGTGTGAGCCACTATGTTCCCCTCACGAAAGTTATGCTTGAGCATTACCTTCTCCTCCTGAAGCATTAACAACCGGTATTCACGAATAAGAATAGCATAAGTTGGACAGCCATGTTCTAGTAGTTGTATTTCCACAGCAACTTTCGACCCCATGCAAGTTGGATACCTTTTCTTAGAGCCAGTATTTCAGCTTGGATTGGTGAAACTGCATGTTTTTTTTCTTTTCTTAAAAACCTAATTCATTTCCTCTTTACTTCGCCAACCCCGCATTTAAGAGTAGTACTTTTGAAAGCATCATCAATATTGAGTTTAAGCTAACCCTTTTCATGAGATGGTCACAGTACCCCGCTTGCACATTGTGCAAATAGGGTCAAAATTAATGCCAATGTAATTAAGGTAATCTGTACATGGTAGTCATCATGTAAGCATTGCCAAAGCATAAGCTTAAATTTATCCGGGCAATGCATTTTCCAAATCCAACTAAAGTCTTTTACTAACTTGTTATCATTATTGCCCTCAATAATTGAATAACAAGATATATCAACGGAGAACTTTAGAGAAAAGGAAAACAAACAATTTAGAAATATCAACCTGGTCAATTTCAGACGAAGAAAATATCTTTTTGGCCAATTTCACGAACTCTTGAGAAGGCAGGACTCTTTATTCCGGCGATTTAGTAAGGAAGGCACAATTTGGATTTCAAAAAAGAAAAATCATTTTGTTGGAGCCAATACCAAATCAAATTGTGCTGCTTAGCGTCTCATATCTTTTGTTTGATTCATAATAAATTTTGTCATCGTTTATCTAACTAAGTTTTAGGCTTCGACAGAATCTTTTAACTTTTGCGGTGGATTGGGCTTTTACCCAATACGCCTGCATAGTCCTTCAACTTTTACACAGTAAGACTTTAAAAAATAATATTTATATTAATATTACTATATATGGATTATTCCAATAATGGCAGATTTTATTATAAATATAGTATATTAAATGAAATACTATAATTTAATAGTAACTCATTCATTTTCTAACTGTTCCAAAAAATAATATCAATTTTTTCATTTCAAAACCCTAGCAGATGTGAAGTAATAACATACCAAAGAAGAATTGTGAAGCCAATCACTCTATCGTGTTTATCATTGATAAATGCTTGAAGTGTATATAGGTTACAAAGTAAAAAGAGATAGCTACAAGGGATAACAACTGAGATGGTAGGGGACAATTACAAGTGCAAGAGATAAATACAAAGAATATAAACAAGCAGTAGATAATCAAATAGATATACTCTAACACCCCCCTTTCAAGCTGATGTCGTTGTGAAACGGAGACGAAGCTTGCTAAAATGCATACAGAAGAGTTGTTGCCCAAGCGGTTTCGTCATGATATCTACAATTTGACCGGCTCGAAAATGAAGCGAATTGAAAGCTTACTTAACTTGATTTGCTCATGCACAAAGTGATAGTCTAGTTCAATATGCTTAGTGCGAGCATGTAAAACAAGATTGGCACTCAAATAAATTGCACGAATGTTATCACACTATATGATAGCAAGGACGGCAGGCGGGACGCCAAGTTCGCAAAGAAGTGAGCTAATCCACATAATTTTAGCTGTGGCATTTGCCGATGATTTATATTAACTCTCTGTTCAAGATCGTGCAATGGTGAATTGTTTCTTTGAAGACCAAGAGATTAAATTGCTTCCAATATACACAAGATATCCACTTGTAGAACACCGGTCATCAGGGCAGCCAGCCCAATCACTGTCTGAAAAATATTGAAGTTGCAAGGTAGAATTATTCGAAATAAATAAACCAAAGTTGGTAGTGGCACGAATGTAGCCAAGTAATGCTACACGACCTGCCAATGAACTTCAGTGACGCAATGTATAAATTGCGATAGCTTGTTGACACTAAATGCAATGTCGGGGCGAGTTAGCGTCATGCATTGACGGGAATCTACAATTTGACGATATTTCTCAGAATTTGACAATGACTCACCCAATGTTTTGCTCAAAGTTGGAGTCACCGCCATTGGCGTGGTAGACGGCTTATATTCTTGCATATTTATCTCCTTTAATAGATCAACCGCATATTTATTCTGTGTCAACAATAGGCCATCTAAGACTCTTTTTACCTCAATTCCAAGGAAATAATTCATGGCACCCAAGTCGCCCACAAGAAAGACTGCTTTTAATTTTGGTGAGAAACCATTGCAACTTTGATTCATCTGAACATGTAACAACTATGTCATTGACCTTAACGTTCCTTAAAGAAGAAAAAACAGTGATGTGTCGGCCTTGGAAGAGTGAAAACCAAGACCCTCCAAAAAAGCTGACAAATGCTGAAACCAAGCTTGTGGAACTTGTTTCAAGCCATGGAGAGTGTGATGAAGCTGACAAACATGGTGAGGTTTGGAGGGGATCAATGTAGCCTTGTGGCTGTTCCATAAATAATTCAGTATCTAACTGGTTATGTGAAAATGCATTGGAGATGCCAAGTTGATGAATGGGCCAATTATGAATTCTCGCAAGTGTAAGAACTGTCCGAACAGCGGTGAATTTGACTACAGGAAAAAATATTTCTTGGTAGTCAATACGAGATTGTTGTGTGTAGCCCTTAGCAAGAGGGCGCGCTTTGAACCTCTCTATTGAGCCATCTGCATTTCTCTATATTTGAAAAATCCACTTATTGCCAATTATATTTTTGTTGCTAGGGCGAGGCACTGAACTCCATGTCTTAGTTTGATGTAGAGCATTCAACTCCTGTTGCATTGCGTCTCGCCATTCCTGAAATTTCTTAGCTTGAAAAATATTTTTAGGTTCCTCCAATAGATAATTTGGTTTGATTAAGGCTAGGTTGGCTTGGCGTTTTTGCATGGTGGTGGGACGGAGTTGCATGAAATGGGTGCTAGATGGTTTAGAATTGTCTTTTTGGGCATAATATGAAAAAACTACAACTAATGACAATCTAGGAACACGGTTGGATTTTGATATAGGGGATGAGATGAATTTGAGATAGGAGTTCTAGACTCTAGTTAATATTTGAGGAGATGGGCGTAGAGGTGAGTTAGGCAGGGATGAGGCTCCAGATAGAGAAGGAGTCAGTGATTTAGATAAATGAGGGAAATCTGATAGATTAGAGTGACATTGGTTTCTATATAGAGAAGATAAAGACAACTTATTAGGTGAAGGAGAAATATTAGGAGGGTTGAGATAGAGAAGAATTCTTGCCAGATAGAGATGCAAAGTCCAAGTGAGATTAGAATGAGCTCGAGATGTGCAGCCATGAGTTACCGGATTTCTTACTAGATGAGTTGGCCGAATTTGCTTTATATGAAAATTTTTTAGAATAAAATTTGACGTGTCTAGCTAGATATATATTCGATTTCTGGATTTATCTAGACACCTATATGCACTATAAATCGAACTTTGACCAAGATAGATATAAAGTGATGTTCTAAAAAAAACCTTATGATGATTGTAAGGCTGAAGCAATGGAAAAATCAAATGCCCAAACGGCTTGAAAGAGAGGTAGTACGGGTTTTTGTAAATAAAATTTGATATGGGAATTGTTGCTTAGTGACATTTGAAGGACGAACATTAATTAAAATGGCACTGTATTCCATAGCAAAGTTTCAATATTTAAGAGGTAAATTTTCATGAGATAATAAAGCAAGGAAAGTATCTAGCGAGTGCCGAATTTTTCTCTCAAAATTGCTATTTTGTTCATGCATGTAAGGACACACAATTCGGTGTATAATATCAGTTTTATCAAAGTATTTGTTTAATTTTTGGTATCCTCCTCCCTAATCAAAATGAAAAGCTTTAATTTTTTCTTGAAATTGCCTTTCAGCCATCTTTTCGAATTAAGAATAACGAAGTGAACATCATTCACCCCTGCTGAATCATTTCCCAAAATTAAGTATATTATGTACTTAGACTCAATTGTATAATCTATATTCTTACTATCCCTTATATGGTCAGAAATCAATCTTGTTCAAATTGATTTTTCTTTCCTTAATTATCCTGTTAGTATCCGTTAAGCCGTAATTCCTTAATTAAAGGGAAGTACTTGTACTAATGGGATTCTGATTATGATTATTTCCATACTTATGTTAAAACTTTACTTGGTACCTTATTCCCTATTCATTTTCAAAGCTATAAATACCCTACCCTCTCTTCTCTAAACACACGAACAACTGAGTTAAAAACACACACTTACGCATTCAAACTCTCTTTCTTTCTCTACTACTTGTGCTCCTGCTTTGTCTAGCCGGCTGAAAGCCAAGGCTAGATTGTGGAATTCTGATTGCATTACTTTTCTTTTCCTGCACTTTGCTTCTTCAACTGGTATGACCCTAGTTTAAATTCTGAAACTCAAATCTATGTGTTCCCTTGTTCTCGACCATTGTCTCTTTCTGCACTAACTTAATGGCTCATGCTATTGCACTTTTGTTTACTGCTTTACTCAACATGCTTAAAATTCTGCCTTCAACTAGCATGTCTTCTAATGTACTTGATTCATGACTAATTATGTGTTTCTATTTTTGGTCTTCTATGTCCCCAACCCCCTGCTTCATGTTTGTAACTGATGAAACATGTACTCCTCCCTGAACTTGTTCTGTGGTTTTGTTGCTCCTATCCCTTGCTCCCTTTCAAAACTCTTCTAATGTTCTACAAACTTATCTCATACGTGCTGTTTTTTAAAACTATTTCAATCACCCTCACATGCGCTCTTAGATCATTAGGTTCTTCCCCTCTTGTGTGAGCCTTGCTTTGGGACCCTTGAGCTCCCTCGGAACCTGGACACATAAGGGCTGGTCCTTCCACACTGCACCTACTCTTGGTTATGCAATCTGAGTGTGAGCACTGCCTAGGATCCCTTGAGGTCCTTAGGGGACTTTGACACACCTAGGTATGAGGGAAAACTTGGGAACAATATTAGTATTTGAGGTGGTTTATTACGTAACTCAGAGAGGAAGTCACTCAGCCGAGGCGGTTTAATTGTCTCTCGTACCACATAAGCTCCTTTTGGCACATACATTTGTGTCCTCTTTTTCACTTCAAACTTCTTTGGAGCGCTCAAAACCAGTGGTTCTCTTGGTGACCTCGCGGAACATAAAGAACCCCGTGTTTAGGAGGCATCGGCTCTGCTTTTGTCTCAGTTTTCTTCTCAGGCTCAGTTTTGACAATTTCATTCTTATTCTCCCCTTTTCCCTACTTCGGGGCTACCTTAGTCTTCCTTTCTGCATCGGCAATAGCAATTATGGCTTTCAAGGCTGGATCGAATTTCCGGTCTTTACAAATCATACCGATTACCGGCCCATTGTTGTAAGCGGGCAAAGGGTTATTGGTAACATTCGGGCTTCTTCATCCCTCAACACTATTTTTCCTTGTTCAATCAAATCTTCCACAACTTTCTTCAATGTCCAGTAGTTGTCAGTACTATGTCCTTCAGCTCCTGAATGATAGGCACAACGGACACCCCGTTGATAGGCTAGAGATTTCGGGTTCTGCCTGTTTTGGGGGATAGGTTACAACAGATTTATCTAGACGAGCTTCGGGAACAAACTGGAGTAGGGTTCAACAATTGGTGTAAAATTTGGTCATCTAGGTGGTTTCCGAGGGCGGAAATTATTTTGTTGTGGTCGGGGATTATATTGGTTCTGGTAAGGAGGTTGGTTTTTTTGGAATGGAGGTGGATTTCGGTTAGCTTGTGGTTGCTGTCGGCCAAAAGGTTGAGCATTCATTACCGCATCAGGTGGGGGAGCATAGGCCATATCAGCATGAGGATAGTAGTGTTGAGGGGCTATTTCAGAGAACACCGGTCTAAGAGCCCGATATCTTCTTCCTCCCGATGCTGCCATAACCGTTTCTTCTTTCTTTTTGTCCTTGGCCATTCCTCTAGACCCGCGTTGGATAGCTTGGGAGGTTGCTCTTATGGCTGACTGGCTCACGATTCTGCCCATTTTAACCCATTTTCTACCATTTCTCCAATTTTTATTGCCTCTGCGAAAGGCTTACCCATGGCAGACATCATATTTTGAAAGTAGTCTGTTTCCTGGGCCTACAGGAAAACAGTGACCATCTCTACCTCATCCATCGGAGGCTTCACTCTTGATGCCTATTCGAGCCATTTAATAGCGTATTCCCTGAAGCTTTCGGAGGGTTTCTTCTTCAAATTTTCTAGGGAATTCCTGTCTGGTGCGATATTGATGTTGTATTGAAATTGCCTGACAAAGTCTCTGGCAAGATCTTCCCAAATAAGCCAACGTGAGACGTCTTGGTCCATATACCATTCAGAGGCAATGCCGATTAAGCTCTCCCCGAAATACACCATCAACAATTCTTCTTTGCCACCGGCCCCCCGTAGTTGATTGCAATACTTCTTCAGGTGAGAAATGGGGTCGCCGTGCCCGTCATACTTCTCAAATTTTGGTGTTTTGAACCCTGATGGCAAGTGTACATGTGGGAACATACATAGGTCTGTATAGGAGACACTCTTTTGCTCGCTCAAGCCTTGCATATTTTTTAAACTTTGCTCGAGGCTTCTCATTCTCATTGCCATCTCATCCTGCTCTAGGGCTTTTGGGGGTTTTGTCCTGCCCCGGTGTAGACTCGTATGGTGGCTACTGAGAGTAAGTATATTGAGGATAATGAAGAGGGTCATCCTGGAAGACGGGATTTTGGAATGTGAAGACTGAAGGGTCAACAACATGCTTGGGTAATGATGGTTGTGTTGTTGTGGAAGCTGGTGGAGCCTTGAAGATGTAGGGAGCAATTCCAGATGGGAACACCTGGGGGCGAGCCTCAGAAGGTGTTCCGAAGAAATGAGCACTTATGGTTGGTTGCCCCAGAGGAATGTTTGGGTGGCTAATGGGGACAGTTGTAACACCTCCAGATCTAGGGAATAACTTCGGGAATCTGGAGATGGTACTTGGGTATAGGGATTGCAGGCAGAGTCATTTCAGACGACATCTCTGTATTTCCTTTGGATCTGGTGAAATAGTGATGTAAGGCCAGCTTACCACAAACCAACCACCATTTCTAAAAAGCTCAGCTGGAATTGACAGCAACAACGGTTAGTGTGAATAAATAACAGATAGGTAACTGCACATTGGAGTGTGATGCACCTATACAGTTAAATGAATATCTACATGTTTGCTTCGGTTGCATGCGTCATCCCGGCTATTATCTTGTTCCTTTTCTCTTTTCTTTCTCTTTTTGTTTTGTTTTCTCTCATTTTCTTTTCCTTCTTCTTCATTTTTATTTTCTGCTTTTCTTTTTGTTTGGCCATGGTTTTTCACTCAATACCTTATTTTCTTCCTTTGTGTTTCTTTTCTCTCTTGTTTTTCCTTTTACTTATTTCCCTCGTATTTCTCTTTTTCTCTTTTTCTTAGGATTACGGTCGAATCTTATGTAGATTGCCTACGTATAATGGCCCCGCATGAATCAGACCAGGCGTAGTTCTTGCAATCAAGTACATAAGCTAACTCTTCTTTTTCCTTTTTTTTGAATTTTGAAAGAAATACTTTGGAAGAAAAAGGGAAATATTTTTTTTATTATTTTTTTTTATTTTTTGAAAGAAAGACTTCTAAAAATTCCCTTTCTTTTTATTGGAACTTTGAGAATTTTAGTTTGAATTTTCATTTATTTTCTCTTTTTCTAACAAGAAAGAAAAATATTTTTTTTTTTGGATTTTGAAAGTTGCCTCTTAATTTCCGAAATAGGGGCTTTTACGAAAATGTTTTGGATTTTTGAGCAAAAATATTTCTCGGACTCAAATTTTCAACATTTGTTTTTATTTTTTTATTTTTTTTATTTATGAAAGAAAGACATCTAAGAAATATTTTAATGATTTATTTTGACCTAAAAGGAAAAAGTTACTATTTTTTACAAAATTTTCATTTAGGAAAAACAAAGAGTTGGTTTTGCAGATACGACCTTTCAACACTTATGGGAGGAAGATTTTAAGGTTGTACCCGCAAACCATTTAAAAATGACTCAGGGTGACTGTTCTTGTAAAAACAGCCTTCCGGCGAACTTTTGGGAACATTCGGCTTATTTCAAAACAAGAATGGCATTACCCGACTTATTTTGACAAAAATTAAAATTTTAGTATTTTGGCTATTTTCGCAAAAGGGAAGTTGGACCTGATGGGGGTTGCCTACGTATCTCACATCCGGTGAGAATCAAACCAGCGTAGTTCGGGCAGCCATGCCAAAATCAAAACTATTTTGAACAACAATTTTCTTCTATTTTTTCAAATATTTTTCTCGTTTTTCTTTTTTCTTTTTCCTTTTTCAAAAATCCGGCAGCATTTCGGTACTATTTGGGCATTGATTTTTTTCAAATGGTCACCCTCACTTAGTCCCAACACTGCTTATTTTTCTCAATTTTCACTCATTTAGACAAGCCGGTCAACATGCAAAGTCGAGCAAACAAATTTGCAAGTAGCACGTAAGATGCACCAGGATGGTCAATTCATTTCAGGTCACCCGTCCTAGACGCATCCAACCCCTGTGTTGAGTCCCCTAAGTCAAAAGCACATGATGCAAACAAACGTCCTACTAGGGATCCGGCATGTGTTTTTGTTCTTCTAGGTTTAAACCCTAGGTTTATTAGTCTAGACCTGGCTTACCCGAGCGAACAACTCGAGCCGGGGGGAGGCAGCGTACTGGGGATACAGAAGCTTCGCCAGCTTAGAAACTTATCCAACCTCGTTCTAAATTGGGAAAGACTCTAAACAGAAGAGAAGCTACACGAAGTGCACCCTTCTCCATGATGTAGAAGACTCAGAGAGAGGAAGGGATTCGCGACAGTTTATATATACAATTTCGACAAATATCAAAGCGGTAAAACATTTAGCACATATAGCATGGAACATGTAGAAAAATCAGATAAAGCCAAATATAACAATTGTACTAAGCTCGAATTCTTGAACCCTGAATCAAAATTCTGGGTGCGTGTCCCCAACAGAGTCACTAGAGCTATCACACCTCCTTTTTTACACACCTACCTGAAGGATAATGTATAAGGGACTTTTTCTATTTAAAGTGACATTATTCGAAATGGGATTATTTATTTATGTTTAGAGTCGCCACTTGGGATATGATTGGCTTTTGGTGTCCCAAGTCACCGGTTTAACTTACATCCCAAATCGAGGAAAATTTTTGACTTCCCAATTGGAGTCTACGGACCAGAAATTTTGAATAAGGAATTCTGTTGACCCGAGGGATGTGTTAGGCACTCCCGGATCCCGTGGTTCTAGCATGGTCGCTTAAATTATTATAAATGGCTAAAATCTGATTTTTATATATATTCCATCCTATAATGCAATTTTAAGACTATTTACCGCTTTTAGTTAACTTTTTAAAGAAAGTGAACGTCGTTTAAAAATATATTTTTGGACCACGTCACATGAAATGCACCCGGATCCTCGACACATTCTTATTCAACATTTTTGGATTTGGATTTGGGTTGCATGAAATGCACACCCATGTTTAAGAAGGTAAAATTATTAAAAGTGCGCCTAAAGTGACTAACGGGTTATTATCTTTGCGAAGGGCCGTGAAATTCGCTAAACGGCACGTCCCTAATTCTAAGTATTTTTAATTAAGCATTTAATGAGGGCCCCGCAATTTATGCATTTTGTTTGGCGAGGCTCATCTCACTTTGTTATTTAAAGGCCAAACTAAAGCAAGCTACGATTTTTTATTTATTATTTTATCTCTAAAAGGGCATAATTAATTTACATTTATAAATTCGGGTCTCGGGTTCATGTCCGAATTCAAACAAAAGGGTAAACCCCCCTAATTTGAACCTGCTACATAACTCGAGAACCTAAATTTATATTTGCAAATCAATCCCCATATTCTTAATATAATTTAAAGGATTTTTGATTTCAGCATTTTTTGGGCCTTCAGCCTTGGATTTTTGAACTTGGCCCAACAAATAAGGATGGCATCCGTTTGTGTTGCGGACTGATACTAGCCCTGGCTTCAATGCAAGCCCAAATGGGAAATTATCATTCATATTGGGGTCCAAAATGGCTTGGGTTGTGTGCCCTGGGCCTATCAACGAGCCCAAACAATCTACTACACGATTTCAAGCCATTCAATTCATGGATCAGACTAACAGAGAGAGGGGAACTCCAAATTCAATATCATTACTGATTAACTCTAAATTTGATACATAATCTGAACATGATACAAACATTTAGAGGCTTTGATAGTTGGTTAATGTAGTTACACTTGGAACTTATTTGATGTGCTGGAACGTTGAGTATTTGATCTCAAAAGTTGATTATAACTGTTTGCCCTAATTATAATACTACTTCTACTATCATTTAATCACAGAGTTGCATCCAACTACTTATTAACACATGAAACATTCCTGAAGTGAAGAAGCAGTCCCTATAAAACGTGAGACATTGTGTATTAACGCTTATATGATTAATCCTAATGCACTATAATGATTATGAAATTAAAAGTCAGCAACAAACAAACTATGAATTACAATATCAATGCATAGCTAACATATTACTACCTAAAATCAGAAATTCTGTATAGTCTAGTTCAGTTACAACATTTAACTACTAAAACTGGAATTAAACTAAGCTAACATAAACATCAAGCCACGAGTAATAGAATTTCCATTTTACTTCTCAAATCAAATATACATCACCATGGTTTAGAGCTTGTACCTGGATAATGAAACAAAATAAGGGAAGAGGTGATCAACAGTGACAAACAGCAGCAATCAGCAGCTCATATCAACAACAAATAGAGCCAAATTTTAAACCCAAAATAGCACCACAACACCCAGAACTGAATGACAGGAGAGTAGCACCCACAAAATAACCAAATAGGCTCAAATAGACTTGCAATTAAACTTTGGCTACGTCCAAAGCTTCAGTAATCAAAAACACCAAGGATTCTCAAACCAATTTTATGCTAGGAACTTGAATTAAGTGCTAAAACTTCGAGATTGATCTAGGAAGTTTCAATAGAGCAGTATTTTTGGATTTTTCTGTTGTTTTTTTGTTTGTTAGATCTGGATTTTGGTTTGAATTTCAAATTATAGGTTCTAAACTTGCTAAAAATTGCTTTAGGAGAGAAATTTGGGGCTGAACACTTTGGGAATTTTTTAGAGGGTGTAAACTTGTAAATGAAGGCATTAAGCCTGCTTTTTATAGGCAAGGAAGGGGCAAGAATGTTCTAGAGGTTTTCACTCATTCCCTCCCCCCCTCTTTTTATTTCAGAATTTAGTCATTAATCCATAAATTTGTGGCTTGTTGCCCAAGTTACTGCATTAAGAATGCAGAAGCATACACCAAGGCCCCAATCTAGAAGGACCTAGGATATTCTAGCTTTGTTTTCTACCTATAAAATACTTATACTACCCTCACTTCTATTCTGAAATTACTGAGCCTTAACAAATTGACCCATCTTAGATGCCCAAACTACCCCTGATCACCCCTGAAATTACTAACCCTAGTATTAAACTATAACCCCAGCCCCTTTTACCTTAGTTGCATTTAACTATGGTTACTCCAGGACTAGGTCATTTAGCTATATCCAACCAGGTTCAAAACTATGGAATTGAATTATCAAAACTAAATAAGACTGCAAATTAATCCTAGTTCATACTTTACCAAACCATAAACCAAACAAAATTAACAATCAAAACATTAAACTAAGCAATTAAACACAAACTAGCACAAAATCATCTCTATTATCAGTCAAGCCAAAAACAAAGAGAAATTAATAACAATCGAAATTTTATAGAGTTAACAGAAAAGAATAAGGAATCAAAACTAAAAAAAATTTAAGAATAAAAAATGCAGGCAGGAATACTAGACTCAATCAACAGGGAATAAAATCCTAAAAATAAAAAAAAATCAGGACAAAATTAATTCCAAATTAACTACTGGAAAAAGAAAATCAAGATGAAACAAATGACAAAAAGAATACGGCTGAAAGAAAAATAAAGAGGGGATAACAAGAAATACCTAAAGCGACATGAAAGATGGTGAAGAAATCCTTTGAATTTTGACCGGATTAGACCTTAGCCTTGTGTTTTCAAATGAAAACACAAGACTAGGGTCTATTCCAGTCTAAAATCCTCACAGTCCTATTGAATTTGGTTTTGTGACATTAGGGCCTGATTCTTTGATTCAAAATTCGAACAGTTGGAGGGGGATTTGAAGGAATATAACTAGGGATTTGGTATGAGGAGGTGAGGGAGGTTTTGTGATGTAAATCTGGAGTGGTTTGGTGGTGGCGCCGCCGTACACGGTGGTGGCGACACCTAGGGTTTGGAAGATTTAGGGCGTTTGGTTGGGATTTTAAGAAAGTTGTGGGTGGATTTGGGAAGAGGGGAGAGAGGAGAAGAGGTGGGGTAATTTTCGGCATCATTGGATGCTGGCCGCCGACGGAGGCGATTTCCGGCCGACGGAGGGTGGCGGAGAAGGCGGGGGAGGCGGTACGAGGAAGAAAGAGTGGTCTAGGGTTAATGAAGAATTTTCAGACATTTTTATTAAAAGGCATTGAATGAATGAGGACCGTTAGATGATGAGAAATGGACGGTCAAGATTAATTGACGCCAAAACGGCATCGTTTTGTTACAAATGGGGGCTGGACCGGGTAAAGGGTATTGGGCTAGACCATCAGACGGGTTTGAAGGGTTTTAGGCTGGGATTATTTGGATACTGGCCCAAATACGAGCTGGCATGGGTTTCTTTAAGCTCAAACCAATTTTATTTCTATTTCTCTTGATTTTTGTTTTACGTTAAAAAAATAAAATTAAAACTATCAAAAACCTGGATTGAACTAAAATTTTATTTAAGCTTAAACCAATTTTATTTTATTTTATTTTGTTTTGTTTTGTTGTTAAAAACAAAATTAAAACTATCGAAATTAAACTACTTAATTTCTAGAAACTAACTAAATCCCAATTTAAAAGGGAAATTAAACAAAAATGTAAAATGACTATTTTTGTTATTTTTTCTCATTTTTGTAATATTAAAATGCATACTATTTTTATATTTTTGGAATTATATCAAGCAAAATGCACACAAAAATGTAAACAGGACACAGAATCATGCAATTAATTCTTAAAAATTCAAATAATAAAGAAAAATCCTAATTCTAAGGAATTTTGTAGGAGTAGTTTAAGCATGGCAAAAATCACGTGCTCACAGCTGCCCCTCTTTGCTCGAAGACACGAAGGGTTTTCGGGAAAAGATAAATGAGCACCATGAAGGATTTTTGCCTGCTCGGCACTCCTTGAGAAGCATTTTGAAAAACCGTCTGACCGAACCTGATTCAAAGGTTGCCTACATATCCTTGGCTATAAAGGAATCATGTCAGTGTAGTTCTGGAAGGTTTGGTAGCTGGGACTACCAGGGACTGTGAATTTCACTGCTGTTGCTGCTGCTACTGCTTGTTGACCTCCTTATTACACCAAAAGGAAAATCAAAGCTA
>MU723954.1:13346-28181 GCA_026770625.1 Nicotiana glauca
TTCCAAACTTGTCGACTTTCGACGAAACTTATTTTCTTCAATTGGTTTATCTTCTAAGATTTCCAACCCTCTTGCTACTCGTTATTCATGATATTAAATATTTGTAAACTCCAAGGTAACATGATTAACTTACTTTATTTTCTTCTAAATATAATCTCATTTCCGAGGTTACATCCATGACTTACGACGTACTCTCACGTATGAAAACTTGGGATGTAATATAAAATTCAAAGAGATTGGTTAATGTTTGAGGACAAATAGCTTGAGATTCGAAGAGAGGAGGACGTGGAGGTGCCTTGGTGTGATTTTTAGGGTCATTGGAAATTTGTGTTTTGGACAGAATTTTGATTGAATATTCAAGACGACTGGTGATGATTTGAGGTATATTGAAGGTAGATTTAGGGAGAGGAGAGTGAGGGGATATCAGGATGTTCATTTGGGACCGGTTGGTGGTGGCGCTACTGTTTTTGATTATTCGAGGGAAAGGTCTGGGATATGAGCCATGGGGGGTTTGGGATTCGGAAAGAGGAAGAGAAGAGGAGACTGTGGTGAAAATTTGGGGGTGATTGGAAGTTGGCCGGGGGCGGCGGCGATTTCCGGCCGGCGGCGATGGGGCGGTGGGCGGTGGTTGCCGGCGTTATAGGGTAAAGGGGTGGGAGTACGAGGATGACCATTTTTGTCTCTAGGGTTATACAAATATCAGACAATTATATCAAAATACCAAAAGCCATTTGTGGCCGTTGGATCCGCAAAATCAATGGCTACGATTAATCCTGGCCAAAACGACGTCGTTTTGTCAAAAGGGGGATCAGCAGCGGCCGTTGGATGCTTATGGATGAACGACTGAGATTAAACAATGTCAAAACAACGTCGTTTTGATTTGAGGAGGGCAGGCCGGGTTAATAGGGTGTGGGCTTGGTTCGGTTTGGGGAAAAGATTGGGCCAAATTAATTAAAATGGCCCAAATTCAGGTTTTTTTAATAGGCAGCCTTTTTCTTTTACTTATTTTGTATTTTATTTTATATTTATTATTTTTTAATTCTATAAAACTAAAGACCTAATATATTTTAAAGTTAAACTAATTAATTCCTAAAATTATTTAAATCTTATTATTTATAAAAATGACAAATTCAAACAATTATCAATTAAAATGTATAAATGAACTATTTTTTGTTATTTTTCATGTTTTGTTCTAAAACAACTTAACCCCTAATTAACTAAGATATGAAAATAAATCCTAAATGCAAAATGCATATTTTTTATATTTTCATATGAATTATCATGCACAGATAAAATGCAACAATTACTAAAAAATGACACAAAATTCACAAAAAATTGTAAAAATAAAGAAAAACCATTTTGTTTGAAATTTTTGGGAATAATTCATATATAGGGCAAAAATTACGTGCTCACAACGTCCGCCTGCTCACAAGGTTTAAAGTACCAAAATTCGTCTTGAATGAGTAGTGTGAAGATCCGTAGTCCATCTGAGGGAATATTGCAAGGAAATGAGGAATGTTGGTGAGAAAGACGATCTGCTAATGGAATACTTTAGTAAAAGCTTGACTGGGGCAACCTTGGAATGGTATAATCGTCAAGATATCGTTAAGTGGCATACATGGGACGACATGGTTCTGGATTTTGTGAGACACTTTCAGAATAATACAGACATTGTCCCGGATCACTCCTCCACATCTTAGATAGAAAAGAAACCTAAAGAAAGTTTTATGAAGTTCCAGCTCAGACAGAGTGAACAAGTTGCTCGGGATAATCTTTCCATGGAAAGAAAGGATGTTGTAGAGCCTAGCCAATGACCAAGTCCAGTGGTCGTCCTTGCCAAACGCCCACAACCTCCGTATCGACCCCGTGGATATCCTTGTAATTCTCCCGACCACTACTTCTCTCCACAAAACCCCCTAAATCGTACATTACTTCCCAGATATCCTATCCGCATTGCACCACCATATGCTCCATATCCCCGAGGCCCGCGATGATCACCGCTGCCACAAATGTCTCATCAGGCGTATCAACCACCTGCCCGCTAGAGATTCCAACCAAGGCCAGAGTATAAAATAAAAACACTACTGGAAAAAGAGAATGCTTTCGGATAATCTTATGCAAGTTTGTTTGAAAAGCTAAAGCGTTCTGGCCTGATTGAGCCGCTCCTCGGTTATACTCCAGACCCATATACAAAAGGCTTTGATCCTACTGTATGATGCATGTACCAGTCTAATGTCCAAGGGTATAGTATAGAGAAATGTCTTTCTTTGAAGAAGGTAATAGGAAGAATGATTCACGAAGGGGTAATTGTGATCAACGACAGTAACAAAGAGCATTCGAATCCTCTTAGGGATGTATTGACTAAAGTTGATGATATTGAAGTGGGTAATAGTCTTGGAAATATTCATGCAGAATCAGTGGCTAAGATGTTGTGTTTGGTAATCGGGAAGACGCTCCATTTCCTGGCGAGCCAGGGAGGAGTTTTTGGTGGTTTATTTTGTTGTCATTTCTGTTGTCCAGGTTATCTCAGGGTTGTAATATGGATATTTTCTGTAAATCGAACCCTTCTATGTTTTGATTTTGTCCAATTCCTTTGGTCGTAGTGTCTCATTTAGTATTGCCTAGGTTTGTTCTAAAGGTTGTACCCCAGTTTATTCTACTTGTTTTGTTGTACAAACTCTTTCCCCATCTGTCTAAAGAAATTCTCTATTTTCTGTTATTTCTGGTCAAATCTTCTTTTGCTTAGTTCTCTCCTCTTTATAGTTCTTGTTATGACGACTCTAGTGACATGACATGCATGCATAATTAGTGTGACGACCCGACCCGTCGTCTCATATATTTTCGTCCCTTTTTCCCGCTTTAATCTTCTTCATGTTTCAATATATGTACTTGGTGAATTTGAGTTGATTCAGATCGAGTTTGGTAGGAAATGGGACAATCAGTCTCTTTGTGGAAAGGTTAGTTTGGAAAAGTCAACCGAAAGTTGACTTGTGAGTTAGAGGTCTCAGAATTGATTTCCGATGATTCGGTTAGTTTCGGGGGATGATTTAAGGATTGGTAGCACGATCGGAAGTGAATTCGGATGTCCGGAGGTCATTTTGAAGTCATTTGGCTAAATACAAAAATTTGAAGGTTTTTGAAAAAATTCGACCGGAAGTGGAAATTTTGATATCGGAGTCGGAATGTGATTCCGAAAGTTGGGGCAAGTCCGTAATGTCGAATGTGACTTGTGTGCAAAATTTGAAGTCATTCCGGAATGATTTTGGTAAGGTTTGAGACACTTAGTCTTTTTTGAGGAAGTTTAAGTTGGAAAAGTCAACCGGATATTGACTTATGTGTTAGAGAGCTCGAAATGCCAATTTTATGGTTCGGATAGCTTCGTTAGGTGATTTGAGACTTAGTAGTGTGTCCAGAATATTTTTGTGATGACCGGTGTAGAATTAAGCTTGAATTGGAAAAGTTAGTATTTTGGCGAATTCCAGTTGATAGGTGAGATTTTGATTCGAGGGTCGGAATGGAATTCCGAGAGTTTCTATAGCTTCGTTATGTCATTTTGGACTTGTCTGCAAAATTTGAGGTCATTCGGACTAGTTTTGACGTGTTTCGGCATCGGATGTGGAAGTTAGAAGTTTCTAAGTTCATAGGCTTGAATCCGTTGCGAATTTGGTGTTATGATGTTGTTTTGAGCGTTACGAATGTTGGAACAAGTTTGAACGATGTTATGGGATATGTTGGCATGATTGGTTGAGGTCCCACTCGCCTCGGGTGAGTTTTGGGTGGTTAAACGAACTATTTCATCTTTGAAAAAAATTGCAGAAATTTTTAGGCTTCTGCTGTGCCCAGAAAATTTCAAGCGCGAGGTGTCCAGTTTGGAAGCTCATATCTTGTAATCTATAAGAAATCGAAAAATTACAAAGCACAAAAGTTGTAGCCCTTACATTCTAATTTTCAGAAAGTTAAACCATTCGTGATTTGGATATTATCGCAGAAAGTTATGATGGATCGAAAATGACTAGTAGAGCAATTTCGACAAAATTTACGGATGCGCTTTAGAAGCTCATATCTCGAGATATATAAAGAATTATATAATGTAAAACCTATCAAATTAAAGATCTTCTAGTCTAGCTTCTAAATATTCAAACCATTTGTCATTTGGATATTTATACAAGATGTTATAGGTGTTTAAACAGAAGGTGTCCGACAAGGGAAAATTTTAATAGGATGTATAACTTGTATAGCACAAGTGCAAGGTACAACTCGACGAAGCCCGAGCAGATTCTTTAAACATGGATTTGGCTTATTTCTTTCATTTCTTTCATTTGGCTTGGATTATTTTGGAGAGAATTTCAAGGGGGATTTCATCAAGCATCAAAAATGAGTTGTTTCTACTTATTTTCAAGTTAAATACATGGATTAGAGCTGAAAACTCAAGTAATTTATGGAAAAAAATGATGGTTTAGGGCTTGAAACTTAAGAGAGTTAAATGGAGATTTGAGGGGTCATTTGAACTCTGATTTTGGTAAATTCGATATGTACAGACTCGTGGCGAGATGGGGAATCCGGTTATATGAATTTCGTAATTTTTTGAGAATGGGGCCCGGGGCTCGGGTTTTTCAAATTTCGTGATTTTTGATATTTTTCGAGTCTTTTCGATTGGGTTATATTCCCTAGCCTATTGTAATATGTTCTTGTGGTTTTGGCCAGATTCAACGCGCGAAGAAGCAAATTCGAAAGGCAAGGGCATCGCGGACTAGTCTTTTGGCCGTCTTGAGGTGAGTAATGATTTTAAATGATGCCCTGAGGGTTTGAAACCCCGGATTGCACAACGTAGTGCTGTATTGAGATGAGACATGCATTGTATGATGAGCATGGGGTCATTTACTATGGGGGATTGTGACTTGGTCCATCCCCGTTGATATTTTACCGCGTATTTGATCAAGAATTGTTGCTTTTCACGATGATTTAGGCTTATTGCCATACTTGGGCTTCGTGCCAATTGTTTGAAATCCTTTGTAAATTTCCATCGCTATTTTTCCTTGCTAATTAAAATATTATTTGAACTCGTTCCAATTGAATTATACTATTTCATGAACTCAGCCACATTTATACTCAACTGGAGATTTAAATGATAATTCTAATATTGTTTGAGCTGAGTACCATTGTTTTACTGATGCCCAAGGGGCTTATGAACTTTTTCTGGACTTATTGAGGCCGAGGGCCATATGTGAGGATACGTTGAGTGATGTGAGGAGGCTTTCATGCCTCGAGTGTGACGTGTGAAGGCTTTAAGGCCTATTGATATTGCGCTTGGGCAGTAGGAGCCCCTCTGGAGTCTGTACATACTCCCAGTGAGCGCAGGGTACCCAGGTGAGTTGGGAGTGGACCCGAGAGGCTGATGTTTGTGTTCTGGTGAGTTGGGAGTGAGCCGGAGGGGCTGATATTGTGTGCTGGTGAGTTGGGAGTGAGCCGGAGGGGCTGATATTGTGTGCTGGTGAGTTGGGAGTGAGCCCGCGGGGCAGATACTGTATTGAGAATTTGATATTGAGCCCGAGGGGCAAGTTTTTGATTATTCCTTACTTGTTGAAATTTAATTATCTTTACTGTTTTAAAAGAGAATTATCTAATATTCCACGTTTTTATTGTATAATTAATTTTATTGCTTGAGATAGCGCTATATTGTGCCTTTATGAGATTTCATGCTTTCAGTAGTTATTTATTTTTATTACTCACTGGGTCGGAGTACTCGCATTACTCTCTGCACCATGTGTGCAGATACAGGCAGAGCTGAGTTCGCTTCTGAGCGCTGATTCTTTCAAGACCAGGCGGTGACTAGGAGTAACGAGGTGGTTGTTGACGTCTGCAGCCCCGTTTTCTCCCTTATTTTCTATTATTTATGATATTTCTGGGCTTGTAAGATATTAGTAAACTCTATAGTAGCTCAATACTTGTGACATCCCGATTTCGGGCTGAGTCGGGATGGTTTTCTTTATTTTATCATGTTCATTTCGCACTTGTGATTATATTATCTATGAAATTGACTTATTCCTGCTAAGTAACTAATAAGAGATGTAATGTGTGTTATGTTGGTTGGCCTTGTCCTCACAAGAGGCACCATCACGACTTGGTTGGTATTTTGGGTCGTGACAAGTTGGTATCATAGCCTAGGTTACTAGGTCTCACGAGTCATGAGCTGGTTTAGTAGAGTCTCACGGATCGGTACGGAGACGTCTGTATTTATCCTCAAGAGGCTGCAGAACCTTTAGGAAAACTTCATATTCTTGAAATTCTTGTCGCGCAACTTTGTTGATCCGAAGACTAAATTCTGTTATTCTATTATCTCGCAGATGGCGAGAACACGCGCTAACGGACAATACGGAGGACCACTATTGCCACCTACTGAGGCCACCAGAGGTCGTGGACGCGGTCGTGGTTGAGGCAGAGCCGTAGGGGCAGCACCTATTGACCCACCAGTTGCCCCGGCTCAGGATCAGACTCCAGCTGTAGAGACTCCAGCAGCACCTACTCAGGCACCAGCTGTGCCTATTGTTATTCCGGGTGTTCAGGAGGCCCTGGCTCAGATTCTATCAGTTTGCACTGGCCTGGCTCAGGCAGTTTCAGCCACTACTGCAACAGCTACTTCACAAGCTGGGGGAGGCAATCAGACCCCCGCTGCTCGTACACCTGAGCCGGTAGTGCAGGCATTACAGACACCATAGGCACCACCAGTTTAGCAGGTTGCCCCAGTTCAACCGGTTGCACCGGTTCAGGATGTTATGGTCCCAGTTATGCCAGACGATGAGCAGCGTCATCTTGAGAGGTTCAGCAGACTTTCACCTCCTACTTTCAGTGGTGCTCAGGGCGAGGATGCCCAAGGATTTCTCGACAAGTATCGACGTATACTGCAGACAACAGGGATCTTGGAGACTAGCAGCGTATCCTTTACTACTTTTCAGTTCTCAAGAGCAGCCTTCACTTGGTGGGAGGCATATGAGCGGCGTAGGCCAGTAGGTGCAGCGCCTTTGTCAAGGAAAGAGTTCTCCACTCTCTTTCTGGAGAAGTGGGTACTGGGGTCTCAGAGAGAGGAGATGTGCAGGCAGTTTGAGTATCTTCATTAGAGGGATATGACCGTATCTTAGTATGAGGTGAGGTTCTCGAATTTGGCTCGTTATGCTCCATAGATGGTCCCGACTGATCGAGAGAGGATTATGAGGTTCGGATGGGCTCAATTATCCCATCCGCATTCTGATGGCTAGAGAGAGGAATTATAGTCATACCTTTGAGGATGTAGTGGATGTTTCTCATGATATTGAGACGGATCGCCATCTAGAGAGAGAGGAACGGGAGGCCAAGAGACCTCGGGGATCAAGTAGTTACAGTGGTGCTCCGTCTAGGGGCCAGTTTTAGCAGACTAGAGGTCGTTCTTACAGGCCTCACCACTCGGCTCGTCCCGAGTACCGTGGGACATCTTTAGACCGTGGTCATAAGGGGTTTTAGCAGGGCCGGTCATCAATCAGTGCCCTTCCAGCTCAGAGTTCTCCGCGTGCCCCGTCTGTTCAGGGTTCTTCCGCGCCGAGTGCACCAGCTAGTCACTCCGGTGCGAGGGGTTCTTTTCAATCCCATCCTCCAGCACCCAAGGGCTATTATGAGTGCGGAGAGTTAGGATATATGTGGAAGCAGTGTCCTCGTCGTGCTGCCAGTGCATCACAGCAGAGGGGTCAGTCCTCATCTTCTGTACCAGTTTCTTCAGCACCCACCCAGTCAGCTAGGGGTAAGGGTCAGGCAGCTAGAGGTCGCCCCAGAGGGGGAGGTCGATCTGGCGGTGGTCAGGCTCGGTTTTATGCTATCCCAGACAGGACAGATGCTCTTGCGTCAGATGCTGTTATCACAGGTATTATCTCAGTCTGCCACACAAATGCCTCTATCTTATTTGATCTCGGATCCACCTATTCTTATGTGTCTTCATATTTTGCCTATAATTTAAGTATGCCCCGAGAGTCTCTTACTTTACCTGTCCATGTGTCTACCCCGGTGGGCGATACTGTTATTGTGGACCGTGTGTATCGGTCTTGTATTGTGACTATTGAGGGTCTGGAGACCCGAGTTGATCTATTGCTATTGAGCATGGTAGATTTTAATATTATTCTAGGCATGGATTAGCTATCTCCATGTCATGCTATTCTGGACTGTCATGCTAAGACAGTTACTTTGGCTATTCCGGGTGTTTCGAGGATCGAGTGTCGTGGTATGACTGATTATGTCCCTAGCAGAGTAATTTCTTTCTTGAAAGCCCAGCGTATGGTTGGGAAGGGTTGTCTATCATATCTGACTTTTATGCGAAACGTTGGAGCTGAGACTCCTAGCATTGATTCTGTCCCAGTCGTGAGGGATTTTCCCGATATATTTCCTGCAAACCTGTCGGGCATGCCGCCGGACAGCGATATTGATTTTGCCATTGATTTGGTGCCGGGCACCCAGCCCATTTCTATTTCACCATATCGTATGGCACCAGCAGAGTTGAAAGAATTGAAGGAGCAGCTTCAAGAACTCCTAGAAAAGGGGTTTATTCATCCTAGTGTGTCCCCGTGGGGTGCACCTGTTTTATTTGTGAAGAAGAAAGATGGCACAATGAGAATGTGCTATGACTACAGGCAGTTAAATAAGGTAACAGTGAAGAACAAGTATCCTTTGCCTTGTATTGATGACTTATTTTATCAGCTTCATGGAGCGAGGGTGTTTTCTAAGATTGACCTCCGTTCGGGCTATCACAAATTGAAGATCAGGGATTCAGATATTCCTAAGATTGCCTTCAGGGCTAGATATAGTCACTATGAGTTTCTAGTCATGTCTTTTGGGCTGACCAATGCCCCAACAGCGTTCATGCATTTAATGAACAGTGTATTTTGGCCGTATCTGGATTCATTTGTTATTGTATTCATTGATGATATTCTGGTGTACTCGCATAGTCAGGAGGAGCACGCCCAGCATTTGCGTGTAGTGTTGCAGAGATTGAGAGAGGAGAAACTCTATGCAAAATTCTCCAAGTGTGAGTTTTGGCTAAGTTCTGCGGCATTCTTAGGACACATAGTGTCCAGCGATGGTATTCAGGTTGATCCAAGGAAGATAGAAGCAGTGCAAAGTTAGTCTAGACCGTCCTCAGCCACAGAGATCCTGAGTTTTCTTGGGCTAGCAGGCTATTATCATCGGTTTGTTCAGGGGTTTTCATCTATTGCATTGCCTTTGACCAAGTTGACTCAGAAATGTGCTCTATTGTATGGTCAAACGACTGTGAGGAGAGCTTTCAGAAGCTCAAGAATTTTGACCACAGCCCCAGTGTTGGTTTTACCATCAGCTACAGGTTTATACACGGTGTATTGTGATGCTTCGAGAGTTGGGATAGGTTGTGTGTTAATGCAGGAGGGTAGAGTTATTGCTTATGCTTCCGTCAGTTGAAGCCTCACGAGAAGAACTACCATGTTCATGATTTAGAGTTGGTTCTTATAGTTCATGCTTTGAAGATTTGGAGGCACTATTTATATGGCATATCTTGCGAGGTATTCACCGATCATCGCAGCCTTCAGCATCTGTTTAAACAGAAGGACCTTAATTTGAGGCAGCAGAGATGGCTTGAATTGCTAAAAGACTATGATATTACTATTCTATATCATCCGGGAAAGGCCAATGTAGTGGCTGATGCTTTG
Organism: Nicotiana glauca; assembly: GCA_026770625.1. NCBI lineage: Eukaryota > Viridiplantae > Streptophyta > Magnoliopsida > Solanales > Solanaceae > Nicotiana > Nicotiana glauca. The sequence goes on from MU723954.1 coordinate 23,045, forward strand.
AGCCGAAAGGCAGTCAGTATGGGGAGTTGGGCTTACATTCCAGTTGGGGAGAGACCCCTTGCAGTAGATGTTCAGGCTTTGGCCAATCGGTTGGTGCGGTTAGATATTTCGGAGCCTAGCCGGGTGTTGGCGAGCGTGGTTTCTCGGTCTTTTTTATATGATAACATCAGAGAGAGACAATATGATGATCCGCATTTGCTTAATCTTAGAGATCGGGTCCAGCATGGTGATGCCAGAGAGGTGACCGTTGGTGATGATGGTGTATTGAGGATGCGGGGCCGGATTTGTGTGCGCAATGTGGGTAGGCTTAGAGAGTTGATTCTTGAAGAGGCCCACAGTTCGCGGTATTCTATTCATCCTTGTGCCACGAAGATGTATCAGTACTTGAAACAGCATTACTGGTGGAGGAGAATGAAGAAAGACATTATGGGATTTGTGGCTCGGTCTCTCAACTGTCAGCAGGTGAAATATGAGCATCAGAGACCGGACGGTTTGCTTCAGCAGATGGTTATTCCTGAGTTGAAATGGGAGAGAGTTACTATGGATTTCGTGAGTGGTCTTCCTCGTACTTTGAAGAAGTTCGATTCGATTTGGGTGATTGTAGATCGGCTGACCAAGTCAGCGCATTTCATTCTAGTGTGTACTACATATTTTTCGGAGCGGCTTGCAGAGATCTTTATCTGTGAGATTGTCCGATTGCATGGTGTTCCAGTTTCCATTATTTCAGATAGAGGTACTCAGTTCACTTCTCAGTTTTAGAGGCCTTTTCAGCACGATTTGGGCACTCAGGTGGAGTTAAGTTCAGCATTTCATCCTCAGACGGACGGACAGTCCGAGCGTACTATTCAGATATTGGAGGATATGTTGCGTGCCTGTGTGATTGATTTCGGAGGTTCTTGGGATAAATTTTTACCACTTGCAGAGTTTGCCTACAACAACAGCTATCAGTCCAGTGTTCAGATGGCACCGTATGAGGCCTTATATGGGAGGCGATGTAGATCTCCGGTCAGTTGGTTCGAGCCCGGCGAGGCTAGGTTGTTGGGGATAGATTTGGTCCAGGATGCCTTAGAGAAAGTGAAGGTGATTCAGGAGAGACTTCGCACAGCTCAATCACGTCAAAAGAGTTATGTGGACCGGAAGGTTCGAGATGTATCTTACATGATGGGCGAGAAGGTTTTGCTGAAGATTTCGCCCATAAAAGGTGTTATGAGGTTTGGGAAGAAAGGGAAGCTGAGTCCGCGGTTAATTGGACCATTTGAGGTACTTAGGAGGATTGGAGAGGTGGCCTATATGCTTGCCTTGCCACCTAGTTTGTCGGGTGTTCATCCGGTATTTCATGTGTCGATGCTCCGGAAGTATATTGGAGACCCGTCTCATGTTTTGGACTTCAGCACCGTTCAATTGGATGATGATTTGACTTATGATGTGGAGCCAGTGGCTATTTTGAGTCGACGGGTTCGGAAATTGAGATCAAAGATATAGCTTCGGTAAAGGTACAGTGGAGAGGTCGGCCAGTAGAGGAGGCTACTTGGGACACTGAGCAGGAAATGCAGAGCAGATACCCTCACCTATTTGAGAGTTCAGGTATGCTTCTTAACTCGCTCGAGGATGAGCGTTTGCTTTAGTTAGGGAGGATGTGATGACCCGACCCGTCGTCTCATGTATTTTCATCCCGTTTTCCCCACTTTAAGCTTCTTCATGTTTCAATATATGTACTTGGTGAATTTGAGTTGATTCGGATCGAGTTTGATAGGAAATGGGACAATTAGTCTCTTTATGGAAAGGTTAGTTTGGAAAAGTCAACCCGAAGTTGACTTGTGAGTTAGAGGTCTCAGAATTGATTTCTGATGATTTGGTTAGTTTCGGGGGATGATTTAAGGATTGGTAGTGCGATCGGAAGTGAATTCGGATGTCCGGAGGTCATTTTGAAGTCATTTGGCTAAATATAGAAATTTGAAGGTTTTTGAGAAAATTTGACCGGAAGTGGAAATTTTGATATCAGAGTTGGAATGTGATTCCGAAAGTTGGGGCAAGTCCGTAATGTCGAATGTGACTTGTGTGCAAAATTTGAAGTCATTCCGGAATGATTTTGGTAAGGTTTGAGACACTTAGTCTCTTTTAAGGAAGTTTAAGTTGGAAAAGTCAACTGGATATTGACTTATGTGTTAGAGAGCTCGAAATGCAAATTTATGGTTTGGATAGCTTCGTTAGGTGATTTGGGACTTAAGAGTGTGTCCGGAATATTTTTGTGATGACCGGTGTAGAATTAAGCTTGAATTGGCAAGTTAGTATTTTGGCGAATTCCGGTTGATAGGTGAGATTTTGATTCGAGGGTCGAAACGGAATTCCGAGAGTTTTTGTAGCTTCATTATGCCATTTTGGACTTGTCTGCAAAATTTGAGGTCATTCGGACTAGTTTTGACGTGTTTCGGCGTCGGATGTGGAAGTTAGAAGTTTCAAAGTTCATAAGCTTGAATCCGATGCAAATTTGGTGATGTTGTTTTGAGCGTTACGAAGGTTGGAACAAGTTTGAACGATGTTATGGGATATGTTGGCATGATTGGTTGAGGTCCCACTAGCCTCGAGTGAGTTTTTGGTGGTTAAACGAACTATTTCATCTTTGAAAAAAATTGCAGAAATTTTTAGGCTTCTGCTGTGCCAAGAAAATTTCAGGCGCGAGGTATCCAGTTTGGAAGCTCATATCTTGTAATCTATAAGAAATCAGAAAAAATTGCAAAACACGAAAGTTGTAGCCCTTACATTCTGGTTTTCAGAAAGTTAAACCATTTGTGATTTGGATAATATCGCAGAAAGTCATGAATGGATCGAAAATGGCTGGTGGAGCGATTTCGACAGAATTTACGGATGCGGTTTAGAAGCTCATATCTCGGAATATATAAAGAGTTATATGGTGTAAAACCTATCAAATTAAAGATCTTCGAGTCTAGTTTCTAAATCTTCAAACCATTTGTCATTTGGATATTTATACAAGACGTTATAGGTGTTTAAACAAAAGGTGTCCGACAAGGAAAAATTTTAATAGGATGTACAACTTGTGTAGCACAAGTGCAAGGTACAACTCGACGAAACCCGGGCAGATTCTTTAAACACGGATTTCGCTTATTTTTTTCATTTCTTTCATTTGACTTGGATTATTTTGGAGAGAATTTCAAGGGGGATTTCATCAAGCATCAAAGGTGAGTTGTTTCTACTTATTTCCAAGTTAAATACATGAATTAGAGTTGAAAACTCAAGTAATTTATGGACAAAAATGATGGTTTAGGTCTTGAAACTTAAGAGAATTAAATGGAGATTTGAGGGTCATTTGAACTCCGATTTTGGTAAATTTGATATGTACGGACTCGTGGCGAGACGAAAAATTCGGTGATATGAATTTCGTAATTTTTGGAGAAGTGGGCCGGGGGCTCGGGTTTTGTAAATTTCGTGATTTTTGATATTTTTTGAGTCTTTTCGATTGGGTTATATTCCCTTAGCCTATTGTAATGTGTTCGTTGTGATTTTGACCAGATTCAATGCGCGAAGAAGCAAATTCGAAAGGCAAGGGCATCGCGGAGTAGTCTTTTGGCCGTCTTGAGGTGAGTAATAATTTTAAATGGTGCCCTGAAGGTTTGAAACCCCAGATTGCACAACGTAGTGCTATGTTGAGATGAAACACGCATTGTATGATGAGCGTGGGGTCATTTACTATGGGGGATTGTGACTTGGTCCATCCCAGTTGATATTTTACCGCGTATTTGATAAAGAATTGTTGCTTTTCACCATGATTTGGGCTTATTGCCATACTTGGGCTTCATGCTAATTGTTTGAAATCCTTTGTGAATTTCCATTGCTATTTTTCCTCACTAATTAAAATATTATTTGAACTCATTCCAATTGAATTATACTATTTCATGAACACAACCACATTTATACTCAATTGGAGATTTAAATGATATTTCTAATATTGTTTGAGCTGATTACCATTGTTTTACTGATGCCCAAGGGGCTTATGATTATTTTCTGGACTTATTGAGGCCAAGGGCCATATATGAGGGTACGTTGAGTGATGTGAGGAGGCTTTTAGGCCTCGAGTGTGATGTGTGAAGGCTTTAAGGCCTATTGATATTGCGCTTGGGCTGTAGAAGCCCCTCCGGAGTCTGTACACACCCCCAGTGAGCACAGGGTACCCAGGTGAGTTGGGAGTGGGCCCGAGAAGCCGATGTTTGTGTTCTAGTGAGTTGGTAGTGAGCCCAAGGAGCTGATATTGTGTGCTGGTGAGTTGGGAGTGAGCCCGCGAGGCAGATACTGTATTGAGAATTTGATATTGAGCCCTACGAGCATGTTTCTGATTATTCCTTACTTGTTGAAATTTAATTGTCTTCACTGTTTTAAAAGAGAATTATCGATATTCCACGGTTTTATTGAATAATTGATTTTACTGCTTGAGATAGCGTTATATTGTTCCTTTATGAGATTTCATGCTTTCAGTAGTTATTTATTTTATTACTCACTGGGTCGGAGTACTCACATTACTCTCTGCACCATGTGTGCAGATGCAGGCAGAGCTGAGTTCGCTCCTGAGCGCTGATTCTTTCCAGACCAGGCGGTGACTAGGAGTAACGAGGTAGCTGTTGACGTCCGCAGCCCCGTTTTCTCCCTTATTTTCTGTTATTTATGATATTTCTTGACTTGTAGGATATTCCATAAAAATTTTGTGCTTAAAACCTAGTAGCTCATAGTGTCAAGGTCCGAATATTGTGTTAGGAATATGTAGAATTAGCTCGTCGCGGTTCGGACCCTCGGTGGTGATCTAAGCTTCAAAAATCAGAAGAATAAATTTTTCCAAAAAATTGTCATTTCTGCGGTCAAGAATGCGATCACAGATCAGCTATGCGGACCGCATTCCTACCGTAGAGTGTAATAGAAGATTTGTCAAAAATTGAAGTTAAATTGCGGTCAATTCTGCGGCGCATTATGCGACCGCAGAACACAAATGCGGACCGCATTCTTGTCGCAGGTCGTGTCAGAACATTTAGTTTTTGGGAGCAATTCTGCGATCCAATATGCGGACCGCATGTTAACTCTGCGATCGCAGATGCGACCGCAGACCCGACTCGGCCCAGATTTTTTAATTTTT
>MU723956.1:12463-46538 GCA_026770625.1 Nicotiana glauca
GGGGTATTAGGACTTCTAATCCTAAAAGGGAAGAAAAGGAGTAAGGCATATATGGGGTTTAAAGGACAAAATACTAATTTCGACAACCAAAACAAATAGCAAGTAAAGGGATTGACAAACAAACACGCAATCTCTGATAAGTCATATAGCATATAGTTTAGCATGCCTTGCACATACTAGTTTGGTCTTTAAATTAAGACTTAAGCGGCGGACGGACTAGTTTAACACATAGAATCAGATAAAAGTCTGCATTAGGCAACTCGGATCCCATTGTCAGAGATTGAAGTATTTTAATCGAATTATTCAAAAAACACTGGTTTCAGACAAGAGCCTAATGCAGAAGAGTTAAAACAGAAAGTTGAAAGTTGCAGAAGTTCAGAAATGACTTTGAAATCAGCATATTTGTTTGAGTGAAAATATAGTAGACTTGTGAAGAGGAGTTTTGAAAGTGAAAATACCTTAAAAGAAAGAGTGAGTTAGAAGACTGTTTTGAAAGATAGATTCAAGAGATGAATAGAATTTAGGCAGAATACCTAGAGGAATTGTTTCAGAAGAAAGATGCAAGTTTGAAAAGTTTAAGAGCATTGCAGATTTACAGAATTTTAAAAGAATTACAGGTTTATAAGAGTTCTACTGAAAACGCTACGTTAAAGGCCAATTGACAAGTTGTTGTTGCTTAAAACTGAATCAAGCGAGTTGAGACGAACCCTTATAGGCATGATATCTATAGCTGATTTTAAGCATTGTTATTAACAGGTGAAAGCGTGATTGTTTGACTACCCTATAATTGCCTAACGCATATGCAGTTCCTATAGACATTGTTTCTATATGCAACTGATTTACATGAATATTAAGTCCTATAGGCAGGATTTCTAATGATGTACAAGAGGATTAAACGCTGGTCCAATAGACATGGTATCTAGGTGACTGATTTAAACATATCTCCTATAGGCATGGTATCTAGGTGATAAAAATTAAAAGTCCTATGGCATGGTATCTACCCTTTTAGTGATGCAAAAAGTAAACCCCTCCCACACCCTTTTTACTATATCTCCCTGAGTTCTTTTATACAAAAAAATATTACAGAGCCAGAAGAAAGAAAACGATTAAAAATACATCACAGCCTATAGCTAGATCCGAGTAGCCTAATTCAATCTTAATATCCAAAGACATATGCTTCACCAAATCCGGATTCCATATTTCCAAGGCCTTCTCTCACCCAGAGTGTTTCAAAGTTCCAAGGAGCCTCAAGGACTCCAGGCAGTGCTTACACTCTGGATAACAATTAGAACAAAATAATGCAGTGTGGAATTGCCAGCCCTCAGGCATAAGAGTTCAGAGGAAGCTACAGGGTCCCAAAGCATGGCTTACCAAAGGGGGGCAGGACTTAGAACTAGGAATAAGTGCAAAGTGAGAAAGGGATTAGGGAGCCATAGCAGAGGGTGGTCATACCCAGCCATGGGTAGAGACTGGCACACCCCTGACCATCTACTTGGCCAGCAAATAAAGAGCAGACTTTTAGAAGTCAAACCTGGGTCTGGATGGTGATTAGGGCACCACCAGTCCTGAGTTAAGGCTCAGCACATAAGGGGTAAAGGGAATGGGAATTGATTTGAGTAGAGGTTCAAGAGAACCTGATTCTAAGTCATGAGTGGCAATAATAGAATGCCAACATGACTCAGAATTTCCCTCACACATAAGAAGGGGGTCAAAGGGACAGGGAATCACATAAGAAAGCATTTACAGAAACATGAGGAAAGCAAGAAAGCACAACAGACTTAGAGATGCAGAAACATAATGAAAGGGAGCATGACAGACTAGGATGAACACATAGTGAAAAGTGCATAACAGAGGAGGAGAAGTAAACACATAGTTTGGAGGGTATTATTTAATTAGAAGGACATACCACTTGCAAGCTTTAGAACAGCAGAATAGTAGAAGCAAGTAACAGCCAGAAGTCAACAGGAGCAGGCTCAGAAACTTTAGCAAATATTTGAGAGTTCAAGAGTAACTCAAAGGTATTTCAGACAGTAGAAGAGAGAGGAGCAGAGTGCTCAATATTAAAAGTAGTGAGAGTAGTAGTAGAGAAAGTATTGTAATTATATAGTGTTCAATTGAAGTCTGAAGTGTTTGTGAGGTTTTTCCGTGTGTTTTTACAACTTTTTTTTTCTTTGTGTTTTTGAAAGAAAAGCGTATAGGTATTTATAGCTTTGAAAACAAGCAAAAAGTAAGGTAAGCAGCACAATTTTAACACAAATAAGGAAGTAACCACAAGTAAGAATCAATTAACCCAAGTGACTGCCCTTTAATTAAGGAATCACTGTCTAACGGGTGTCAACAGATCTAATATAAAGAAAGAAAATCAGTTTGGAGACAGACTGGGTGTTACCATAAAAGAAATAGTAAAATCATACAATAGGCAAACAAGTCTAGGTATACAAGATTTGTAGTTATTCTTGGAAAGATTCGGTGAGGCAAATCAAAGAAAGAAAATCAATTAACCCTTGACAGGATAGTAAATTAGAAATTCATGGAAGTAAACATTTGAAATCAATTTCGAGCTTAAAAATAAATCACAGGAAGGACTCAGTATATAAGGCATGCACAAATAACAGATATGTGAAGCCAAGCTATGGCAAAAGAACCATCATACAGTAACAGCATAGAGTAGACATTCAAACATGCTAGTTAGGTTTCAGTGTAATAGAGAGAGAAAGAATCAAATCATGCAGAGAGTTGAGCAATAAACATAGTTGAGTTTGACTGATGGCAAGAACTCAGAACACATAGAGAAAAGAGATGCAGGAATCAAGTTGAGTAGTTTCAAACAGATAAGTCGTACAAATAAACCCAAGAACTCGAATAGACCCCAAGAAACTAAGGTTTTCGAAATCAGTAGAGTTTAGAGGCGATAAACAAATAAACAGCCTCAGAGTCTCAAATAACACCCAAAAATTAGGGTTTTCAACACTAAACAAGTACAAACAAAGTAAATCAAACAGATAGACTCAGAAACTCAAACAAATCTCCAAAAATTAAGTTTTCAACCCTAGTCAAACTTAGAGATGATAAACAAATGAATCGAACGAAAATATTTAAACAACAGACTCAAAAACCCTAGTTTGAAATCAAAAGATTTTTTTTAAAAAGAAGATTGGGGGGAAAATGTTTAAAACATCACATATAGCACAGATCGAGCACCGATTCAAACAAATAAATGAAAAAGAACCTCGAATAGGCTAGGGTTTCTGAGAACCCTAGAAACGAGAAAGGCTTGGAAGGAATAAGATCAAATCTGGACTTGATAAGGCCGGAACCAGGCTTAGGAGGCTAAGACACGCTGGAGCAAGGCCGGAGATGGCTGAGAACCTCGAATCGACGAAGGTCTGGGCGAAAACAACCTTCATGGAGCAGGCGTATAGGAGCAGAAGATGGCGAGTAGAGATTATCCATGCCTAGATTAGCCATGGATTTCGGTGGATTCTGGGTCGGAGAGGGGGTAGGCGACTTCTAGGGTTTCAGGGGTTGAGAGAGTTCGAGAGAGACGAGAGAAACCAAAGGTGGAGGGTTTGAGAGATAGGGTTGGGATTGTTTGGAATTAAAATGGAAAGGGAGAATCTGGGCCGTTGATCAAAATAATCAACGGCTTAGATTAAAAGGGACACGGCCGGTTCATAATTGGGCTAGGGTAATTTGGGCTTGGCTTGGGGATGAAATGGGGTTAAATTTGGGTGTTATTTTGGCTAAAATTGAAATAGAATTGGGGCTTGCACTTAAATAGCCATTTCTCCCTTGTTTAATTTATAAAAAGTAGAAAAATAATTTTAAAAAGCAAATTGAAAGTATGGGTTAGATAATTATTATATAAATATTAATTAAAAAATACCGGAAGTAATTTTATAATTGTAAAATGTTATTAATTACGAAATAGGCCATAATTGCAATTATATGCAATTTGGTTTTAAAAATGCCGAATAAATTGGTAAAAATATGCAAAAATCACTTTAATTATATTTTGGTATAAGTATGAGAATGAAATAAGTTATTCACCAAAAAATGATAATTTTGGAGATAATTTGGATTTTGTACTGTTAAAACAGATAATAAATTGACTTTTAAAAAATCTAAAAAATTGGAAAAAATACCAGAACTTTTGGCCATGCTTATATATGCATACATATGCTATTTTTTTGAAAGTATTTTGAGTATAAAAAATACATAGGGAAAAATTGGGTTTCAACATATGCTACTCGATGGAGATCAGAAGCTGCTAAGGTTAGGCCTGCTATGGAAGAAGAGCAAATGAACAAATTCTTCGTTCGGGCCCAAGGCCCACAATATTATGAGAGGCTGATGCTGATCGAGAATCACAAGTTTTCTGACATCATCAAGCTAGGAGAAAGGATTGAGGAAGGCATCAAGAGTGGTATGGTTACGAATTTTGAAGCCTTGCAAGCTACCAATAAGGCTTTAAAGTCTAGTGGTACGTACAAGAAAAGGGACATAAGCGCTGTAATGGTTGCACAGAGGACCAAATCCCCTATCAAATACCAAAACATACCCAATACCTCCAATCACATATCAGCCTACCCCAAATTAGCAGGCGCCCTCACCCTCTTATCACACTCCACCACCCACTTATCATTCATCTCCACCTCCCACATATCAGCCCACTTAACCCAAATTACTCCTAAACAAGCACATGTTTACCAAGCTTACAACACCCAACCATCCCACTATCAATCACCTCCTCCATGACAAAACTTCCCTAGACCTCGACCAAATTTCGACCGCAGACCTCCCAAACAGTATACCGCCATTGCTGAACCAATTGATTAGCTGTACAAAAGACTAAAAGCTACTGGTTATGTTACCCTTATCCCTGCCATAACCCAGAAAACCCTTCTCAGTGGGTCAATCCAAACAAATCCTGTGCATACCATTCCGGCATGAAAGGACATACCATTGATGAATGCCGCTCTCTGAAGGATAAGATCCAGACTTTAATTGACAACAAGATCATTGTATTAAAGGATCCTGCTCTGAATGTCTGTAATAACCCTCTACTAGACCACAAGGGTGGAGGTGTTCACATGATCGAGATAGAGGATGACTGGGACACCAAGGGATCAATCGGTTTAATCACAGAAGGCTACGATCCAAAGAAGCCAATAGTCACCCTTAATCCGATTGTGGTCCAGATTCAGCCCACTGGGGACACCGAGGTAAACATGTCCATACCACTCGAGTTCACCATCCTCTGCAAAGACGCCAGCGCCAATTGAGGTTGTGTTTATGTCACCAGCAAACACACTTACACCCTTTGAAGTTGCAGTCTTACCGCCTAAGGGGCCTGCTCCGTTCGGAGTAAAGATAGCCAAGCCAATTCCAGTGGGAATGTCGGCAGTAATGCCATTCCACACAAAAGCCATACCTTGGGACTACAAGTCGAGGCCAGAAGAAAGGGGAAGGTAAAGTTTGGGAAAGCCATTGCGGCTCAGGGTATGACAAGAACCAGCAGGGTTTATACCCCGGAGCATTTGGTTGAGTCAAGCAAATAAGTCTCTAGTCGGCCAACCATCACTGAAATCGGGCCCGACGATCTCTGGAGAAAGATACAAGCCAAATAATACTCAGTTATTGATCAGCTAAACAAAACACCGGCATATATTTCTATCCTTACTTTGCTACAAAGTTCCGATGCACACAAGCATGCCTTGATAAGATTGTTGAGTGAGGCATATGTACCAAGTAACATCACCGGCGGAGAGATGGCGAACATGGTAGGGCAGGTATTGGAAAGTCACAAGATCACCTTCCACGAAGATGAGCTGCCACCAGAGGGATTGAGTCACAACAAGACGTTGCACATCACCGTGCAGTGCAAAGATTATTTTATCACCAGAATCCTGATTGACGAAGGATCCAGCCTCAGCATTTTTCCACTGGTGACACTCATGACATTAGGAAAGGGGTTACATGAGATCAAGGATGGAGCCATCAACGTCAAAGTTTTCGACGGATCCCAAAGGTCTACTATTGGGCAAATTAGCTTGTGTTTGCAAATGGGGCCTACTTGGTTTGATGTTGATTTTCAAGTGATCGATGTACCGACATCTTACAATCTGTTGTTGGGACGACCATGGATTCATGTCGTTGGGGTTGTAGCATCAACGCTACACCAGGCAATGAAGTTTGAGTAGAATCACCAAGTGGTGATCATTCACGGCGATGGTAACAATCCCATATACAGTCGCCAGACCATTCCAGCAATTGGAGGCAGAAGAAGGATAGGTGGGGAAACTTACCACCATATTGAGCAAGTTAACGCCGTTGATAAAGAAAAATGGTGGGATAACAAGATTGAAAGCATATTGAACTGGAGCAGGTATGAACCTAGCAAAGGACTTGGTAAAAGCCTCCAAGGAATTGCTAAGCCCATCAAGCTCAAGAAACATGGCACCACTTTCGGATTGGGGTTTGAGTATACCTGGAAAGAATTCAACGACTGGTCGCCACCATGACGCGGTCCTTACTACCCATTGGATTAGCCAATACCCCATTTGGAACAGACTTTCCAAGCAGACAAAGTTATCTATGGGTCAGAAGAAGAGGAAGCACTGGCAGCAGTGAGGAATCTGTTCCCGAAAGACAATGATATGGATTGTTGTGTCATTTTCGAGGAGGAGGGGGAGGAAGGCCCTTCCATACAAGCTGTGAGCAGAGGAGCATGCCTCAATAACTAGGCTATCAAAACCACTAGAGCCTGGCGAGCCTCGGGGTAGCAAGGTTGAACAAGTACCATGCACTATTTTTATTTTACTAGTTGACTTTCCTTTCACATTTTTATGTTTTGCAAGAAAGAGCTCCAATGTTCAAAAATAGTTATGGAATTTATCAAAGCATTTTGGTTGTCTTATAAATCAATACTCTTATTATCTCTCATTACTTTACTTATACAATATTACTATTACTTATTTTGATGAACCAATGACTGTGACGCGCAACGAGACAACGCAACAAACGGACATAGATTCAGAGGAAGATGATATATCGGAAGAGATTATTAAAGAAATTGAGAATTTTGAGAATAGACCATAGTCCAACATGGAAGAGGCTGAGATTGTTAACCTAGGAGATGCAGAAAATATCAAAGAACACGGATCAGCGTTAATTTGTCACCATTAGAAAAGGAATAATACACAAAGTTTCTAAGAGAATATGAGGACATATTCGCCTGGTCGTACGACGACATGACTGGTTTGAGTCCATATATTATGGCACACAAACTGCTGACCGATCCGACATATCCGCTGGTAAAACAGAAGCCCAAAAAATTCAAGCCAGATATGAGTTTGAAAATCAAGGAAGAAGTCACTAACCAGGTCAAAGCTAAGGTTCTCAGGGTAGTGGAATATCCAACATGGTTAGGCAACATTGTGCCATTGACAAAGAAAGACGGGAAGGTTAGAGTCTGTGTCGACTACTAGGATCTCAACCGGGCCAGTCCAAAGGACGACTTCCCTTTGTCGAACATACATATTCTGATTGACAATTGCGCCAAGCATGAATTGCAATTATTCATGGATTGTTTTGCTGGTTATCATCAGATTTGGATGGATGAAGAAGATGTTGAGAAAATAACTTTCATTATGCCGTGGGGAATGTACTGCTACAAGTTGATGCCGTTTGGATTAAAGAATGCAGGGGCCACCTACATGAGGGCCATGACTACCATTTTCCAGGATATGATACACAAGGAGATCGACTTATTTGTGGATGATGTCATTATCAAGTCCAAGAGAGCCATTGATCACATGGAAGATCTGAGGAAGTTTTTCAACAGATTGTGAAGATACAACCTGAAACTGAATCCCGCAAAATGTGTATTCAGGGTTCCAGCTAGAAAATTGCTCGGGTTCTTTGTGAGCCGTTGGGGAATAGAACTGGATCCATCAAAGATCAAAGCCATTCAAGAATTGCCACTGCCAAGGAACAAGAAGGACGTAATGAGTTTCTTGGGCAGACTCAACTACATTAGACGGTTCATAGCACAATCTACAGTTATTTGTGAGCCGATCTTCAAGATGTTGAAGAAGGATGCCACCACCGAATGGACCGATGAATGCCTGAAAGCTTTCAATAGAATCAAGGAATACTTATCAACACCACTAGTCTTAGTCCCGCCTGAGCCAAGTAGACCTTTGCTACTCTACATTGCAGTGTTAGATGGTGCCTTCGGTTGTGTCCTAGTGTAGCATGATGAAATGGGAAAGAAAGAACATGCCATTTACTACCTTAGCAAGAAGTTCCCTCTGTACGAGGTCTGTTATTCCCTGTTAGAACACACCTGTTATGCTCTAACTTGGGTGGCCCAGAAGCTGAGGCATTACTTCTGTGCTACTGCATATCTCATATCAACGATGGATCCTTTGAAGTACATCTTTCAAAAGCCCATGCCCACTGGCAAGCTAGACAAGTGGCAAATCCTGTTGAGTGAATTTGACATTGTCTACGTAACTCAAAAAGCAATCAAAGGACAAGCATTGGCAGATCACCTTACTGAAAACCCTGTGGACGGAGAATACGAACCCCTAAAAATGTATTTTCCAGATAAATATGTATCATTCATAGGAGAAGATATTGCATAATCCTTTGACGGATGGAGAATGTTTTTCAACGGAGCAAAAAATTTCAAAGGAGTCGGCATAGGAGCGGTCCTAGTATCAGAAACTGGTCAGCATTATTCGGTGTCTGCCAAACTCTGGTTTCCTTGTACTAACAATATGGCCGAGTACGAAGCCTACATCTTAGGGCTCAAGATGGCCATTGACATAAACATCTAAGAGTTTCTAGTAATTGGGGACTCATACATACTCATACATCATGTCCGAGAAGAATGGGCGACCAAGAATTCCAAGATACTCCCTTATCTGCACCATATGCAGGAGTTGAGAAAGAGGTTCACAGGGACAGAGTTCGAGCACATTCCTAGAATCCAAAATGAATTCACTGATGCATTGGCTACCTTGTCATCCATGATACAACATCCAGACAAAAACTTCATTGATCTCATTCCGGTGAAGATCCATGATTAGCCATCTTACTGTGCCCATGTCAAAGAAGAAGCAAATGGAAGGCCTTGGTTTCATTACATCAAGGAATATTTAGCGAAAGGAGAGTACCTAGAGCTTGCAAATGCTACGCAAAAGCACAAACTTCTTGGCCAACAACTTCTTTCATAGAGGAGGAATCCTATATAAGAGGACTCTTGATTTGGGATTGTTAAGGTGTGTCGATGCAAAGGAAGCGTCTAAACTACTAGAGGAAATTCACGCCGGGACCTGTGGTCCACATATGAACGATTTTATCCTAGCCAAGAAGATACTCCGTGCCGGTTACTTTTGGATGACCATGGAAACAGATTGCATCCAGCATGTCTGAAAATGCCATCGCTGTCAGATACATGCAGACATGATAAAAGCACCTCCAAATGAGCTTAATGCAACAAGCTCACCATGTTCGTTCGCTGCTTGGGGAATGGATGTTATTGGACCAATCGAGCCTACCGCTTCCAACGGGCACATATTCATCCTAGTGGCAATTGACTATTTTACCAAATGGGTCGAAGCAACATCTTACAAACCAATGACTAAGAAGGTCGTGGAATACTTTGTCCGCAACCATATTGTTTGTCGGTTCGGGATTCCGGAGTCAATCATTACTGATAATGGCTCCAACCTCAACAGTGACTTAATGACGGCCATATGTGAAACCCTCAAGATCAAACACAAGAATTCCACAGCCCACAAGCCCCAGATGAATGGATCCGTAGAAGCCGCCAACAAAAATATCAAGAAGATACTAAGGAAGATGATATAGAAGCATAGGCAGTGGCACGGGAAGCTATCATTTTCTCTATTGGGGTATCGCACCACAGTGCGCACATCGACTGGGGCAACTACCTATATGTTGGTTTATGGTACAGAGGCAGTCATTCCTGCCAAAGTAGAACTTCCTTCCTTAAGGATCATATAGGAAGCAGAACTCAACGACGCAGAATGGGTGAAGAGTCATTACGAGCATCTAGCTCTTATAGATGGAAAGAGAATGAACGCAGTTTGCCATGGTCAGCTTTATCAGAACAGAATGTCCAGAGCCTTCAACAAGAGAGTCAAACCAAGATGGTTCACACCGGGGCAGCTGGTGTTAAAGAAAATTTTCCCGTATCAAGATGAAGCCAAAGGGAAATTTTCTCCTAATTGGCAGGGTCCATACATGGTTCATCGGGTTCCGACAGGAGGAGCCCTCATACTTGCAGAAATGGACAGAGAGGTTTGTCCAAAACCAATCAACTCAGATGCAGTCAAGCACTACTATGTGTAATCTTATGTTTTCTTGTATGATGTAATTTGAACTACGTCTGACCTGATTCCCGTTTAAGAGGGGATACATAGGCAGCCTTATGGGTTCGGTCACAATTTAATAAAATTTTCATTTCCCCCCGCAATTGGAAACTGGGACAGAATTTTTAGGAGGACCCTCAAATTTCTGAAGCAATTTCAGTCGATTATCGCAAGCAACCGTCAGAAGTGACAACCCGGTAAACTGGGGCAGAATTTTAATGAGGACCCTCAAAATTCTGAGGCAAAGGAGGTTGCAATATCCTGAACCACGTCACAGTCGTTGGTTCATCTAAAAACTATTTCTTAAATATATATACTCATATCATATCTTTTACAAAATCATACATGTCCGTTACCAAAATCGCTTTGTTTAGCAATGCTACCCCAATGATACGCACAGTATCACCAAAACAGAGCCAATCAGGTCAAGCAAAGTCAGCGGGGACATGAACTAACCTTTCCCCTTTACACAACTCACGATTTTTCTTTGGATGCAGGCACCCAAGTCGCAAAATCATAGCATGTATTATACTATTTAGGATTACAACTCTCAAAACCATCTCGCCTATTCACAGTTGCCACCCGCACACAATATCCCCAGCAACCACAATATCACAATCAGCTATCAGCTAAGAAAATTTTATCACTATTCACTTTTTATCTCTTGCATAAGGCTACCATTCTACCTTCCGAGACTAAGCTCTGTCTCCATATGCATTCTTGCATTGTATAAGGCTCCCATTCGGCCTTCCAAGACTAAGCTCTGTCTCCATCTACATTTTCTGCATTGCATAAGGCTACCATTCTGCCTTCCGAAACTAAGCACTGTCTCCATCTACATTTTTTGCATTGCATAAGGCTATCATTCTGCCTTTCGAGGCTAAGCTCTGTCTCCATATGTATTCTTGCATTGCATAAGGCTACCATTCTGCCTTCCGAGGTTAAGCTCTACCTCCATCTGCATTCCTACATTACATAAGGCTACCATTCTGCCTACCGAGACTAAGCTCTGTCTCTATCTGCATTCTTGCATTGCATAAGGCTACCATTATGCCTTCCGAGACTAAACTTTATATCCATCTGCATTTTATGCATTGCATAAGGCTACCATTTTGCCTTTCGAGACTAAGCACTGTCTTTATCTGTATTTTTCGCGTTGCATAAGGATACCATTATGCCTTTCATGACTAAGCTCTGTCTCCATCTGCGTTCTTGCATTACATAAGGCTACCATTCTGCCTTCCGAGGTTAAGCTCTACCTCCATCTGCATCCCTGCATTGCATAAGGATACCATTCTGCCTTCCAAGACTAAGCACTGTCTCCATCTGCATTCCTGTATTGCATAAGGCTACCATTCTGCCTTCCGAGGTTAAGCTATACCTCCATCTGCACGGTCGAAATATCACCACCTTTATTTACATCTTGCATCGACTGAAAGATCGCCACCTTTATTTACATCTTGCATTGGCCAAAAGATCGCCACCTTTATTTATATCTTGTATCGGATGAAAGATCTCCACTTTGTTTACATCTCGCATTGGTTGAAATATCGCCACCTTTATTTACACCTCGCATCGACTGAAATATTGCCACCTTTATTTACATCTTGCATTGGCTGAAATATCGCCAACTTTATTTACATCTTGCATCGGCTGAAAGATCGCCCTTTATTTATGCTTTCATGGGCTGAAAGATCGACACTTACTGTATTTCATGGGCTAGAAAATCACCAAATTGTCTGAGGGCATCATTGTTCGGAGGCATCATTCTCATAGCCCGAGAACGCCATGTCATGGCCTGAAGACACTTTTAATCTGTTGCATATCATTTTCAAAGGCATAAACATCGGAGGTATCATTCTCATAGCCCGAGAGCATCATTTTATGGCCTACGAATCCTCTATTATATGCTTCATGGCCCAGGACATCATGGTTTAAGGAAATCATGCTAACCGTCCAAGGACAACATTCATGGTCCGACGGGAAATTGCATCATGTTTAAATTTATACACAATATACGCTTGTATTGTTTATTTGTAGGTAAACTGGTGAGCAATAGCCATCTCAGCAGGAGCGATCCCACTCCAGTTCCCGCAACCATTAGGTTTTAACCATCCATCCCAACCTGAATATCGCATCCGTTCTTGAAAAATCTCCATCAGCATACTCCGCCGACAGATCCTGAACTACATAGGGCCTGATTCCTGTAAGACCAGGGATATGTAGGTAGCTCAAGAACTAGAGTACGGTTAACCTCTTCAAACCATTTCGTTCGGTCAAATATGGCCATCATATCTTTACCCGATAACTCTTTCATCCTTCCTGGGTAAAGAGGGACAACTATTGATACCAAATTTTTCCCCGTACATTTTTATGTATGCAAAATACTTTCAAAATAGCATATGTATGCATATATAAGTGTGTCCAAATATTTTAATATTTTTTCTAATTTTTAAAAATAATTTATTGCCCTATTTTAGTAGTACAAAAACCAATAACTATTCATCAAATTATTATTTTGGTAATTAATTCATTTTTATTCTAATATTTATACCAAAATATAGCTAAGGTAATTTTTTGCACATTTTTGAAAATTTATTGAGTATTTTAAAATTAATTTGCATATAATTGCAACTTTAGCCTAGTTTAAGATTTATTTGTGTTTATAATTATAAATTTAATTTCAGTATTTTTTATTTAATACTCATATATTATTAATCAATTTAGTACCTTTAATTTATTTCCAAAAATTATTGTATTATTTTTACAAAATAAAAAGGGGAAAAGATGACTATTTAAATACTAGCCCTACCTATTTAAATTTTAGCCCAAATTTACCCTCCAATTAACCCAATTTCAATCTCAATTTGGCTAGCCTAATTCCTAAAGTACCCACCCCTAACCCAATTTAATCCAACCCGCCCGGCTCCCCAATAAATCCAGACTGTTGATCAAAATGATCAACGACTACGATCCCTCCTTTCCTTTTTAATTTACCAAACCCCCCAACCCTATTTCATTTTCAATTATCTGGCGCCCCTGAAACCCTCCCCTCTGTCAAACACTCTAGAACCTTCCCTAACCCTAGCCGCCTCTCTTCGTCTTCCACCGTGAAACCCACCGGAATCCCTGGCTTCCCGGGCTGGGAGAGCCCTATACTCACCTCCCCTTGCTCTTATACACCTGATCTCTGAAGATTCGATCTTGACCTCGAAGATGTGCGCCCAGACCTCTGTCGATTCGAGGTTCCAGGGTCATCTCCAGCCTTGCACCGGCATGCCAAGGTTATCTGAGCCTATTTATAACCTCTCCGACTCAGATCGGTGACCTTTCAAAGCCTTTCTCATTCCTAGGGTCCTTCTGAAACCCTAACTCTTCGAGGTTTTCTCCTATTTCTTTAGATTCATTGTGTATCTGTGCTCTCCTGGAGTTTTTAAAATGATTTCCCTAGCTTTTCTTTCGGAAATTACTTTTTTTTTAAATCTTTCTTTTTGATCTAAGGTTTTCTGGAAAATGTTTATGTGTTTTTATGATTTCTTTGTTATTCGTACGTTTGCCTCTACTGTGTTCTTGTATCATCTCTTGTATGCTTCTCTTGCTGTACTATGGTATTGTAGACTTGTCTACTGTATTTTTTTACCGTGTTCTTATATGTTTATCTTACTGTGTTTTCCTATTTGCTTTTCTGCTATACTTTTCTGGTGTTCTCGTGTTCTTCTACTGTATTTTACTACTATGTTCTTAAGTTTCCTTACTTTCCTTCTACTAAGCCCTGTTTGAGTTTCTTCTGAAAAAAACTTCTTAAGCATGTTTACTGTTCCTATCAGTGTTTTTCCTCTATTTTTCTGTGCGTGCTTCTACTGTGTTCCTCCTATTACCTTGATGTCATGTTTTCTTACGAGTTTTGCTGTTGATAGAAGCATGCAAGAGGTTTCAGTTCTTCTCTGAAACCTCTGAGCCTGCTTCGACCACTTGTCTTCTCATCTATGTATTTGATTCAAGGCGGAAACCCTAAAATTTGAGGGTTCTGCCAAGTTTGATCATATAATTTGATTGAACAAGGGTTTTATTTTTAGAACCCCTGAGTCTTTTAGACTAACTTTAAGGCTTTGAATTAAGTTTGGACTTCTTTCTAAACTCTTCTATACTGGATTTTCTACTGATTTTACTCTACATCCTTCTTTCATGTTTAACGTTTTTGCATGCTCCTTATATATGATGAACTCTCCTCTAAAGTAGTTTTTAAATCCATAATTAGTTCATACTCCCCTCTGAAATATAGGTCTAATAGATTCCCTTTCCATGTTTGCTGATTTCCCTTAAGTTAAAAACCTTTCCCACTTTTTGACTCAGTTCATTCATGACAAATCTCTGACCTCTGATTTCCTGGTTGTTAATTGATCTTCCTACCTTATTTGCACAAACCGAGTATTGTCAAAACCCTGTCCTAAAATAACTTTTATGTTTGTGCCCCTAATTACCTACTTTGCACAAACTGTTTGATTAATTTCTTTCCTTAATTGGTTTATACCTGTTTGAATCTGAATCCCTTAAGTAAGGGAAGTCTTGTGTAATTTATTGACAATTAGGTCCTTCAATACTTTCTTACCTTGTTTCCTCATGACTTTTGCACTATAAATACACGACCCTTGTTTCATACAGACACGATTTAACAATACTTCAATTCGCAATCTCTTCTGAATTCTCACTCTTACATAATAGAACTCTCTCTTCTTGTCTGCATTATGACTTTCACAAGACTACTGCATTTTCTCTACTTTTTTCTTTGAAACTGGTATGTCCTAATTTTAAGTTTCAGCATCACCACAATGTGTTTACTTACAACTTTTTTAGTATCCATGTCTACTTTACTACTTCTATAGATTTAAATACTTAAACTAGCATGTTGATTTCTTTTGCTTATTTTCGTTAGGAACACCTCTTCCCTATTCCCTTTATGTGCTTTGAGTTACATTTTAAAATATGGCAATATGCAAGTTATTGCCTATGGATTAAATTTGATCCCTTAGGGGATCCTGACCTCTAAATAATGTGTTCCAGTAGGCTTATGGGTGTGCCAGCATCTCCCATTGTTGGTTTATGCCCACTAGCCTGCTTTTACCTCTTGCAACTCCTCATTCCCTATATCCCTATGTGTACTATTTCCTTTCCCTTTTTCCCCTTTTAGAATTCTGCACTTGCACTCTCTCTCTTAGTTCCTAAGTTCTGCCCCCATCTTGTGAGCCTTGCCTTGGGACCTTGAGCTCCCTCTGAACTTGGACACCTGAGGGCTGGCCCTTCCACACTGCACTTTGGCTTAATATGGTAATACATTTGGGTGTAAACACAGCCCGGAGATCTTATGAAACTCTTAAGGATCTCTGACACACCCAAGTGGTAGAAAGGCTTTGAAACATGATCTTTGGAGGTGGTTTAATTCATACTTCAGATATGAAGTCTGAATCAGACTCTCCTTGGTTGTACTTTTCAATTTTTGATGAATTTTCTTTATTTTGCTTTGGACTGTAATACCTTTATAGTAAACTTTTGGGGATGGTTAATGAACATGGAGGGGTAATATGCATGTAAAAGGGTGGATAACTTGCCTATAGGAATCTCTAATTTCAGTATTTTCTCATATAGTTACCATGCCTATAAGATTTTTGCATTTTTGATATAGCTGCCATGCCTATAAGCATTTCTGTATTCTCATTTAGTTACCATGTCTATAAGAACTTCAGCATTCTAATTTAGTTACCATGTCTCTAAGAACTTCTACATTCTCATTTAGTTACCATGTCTATAAGAACTTCAGCATTCTCATTTAGATGCCATGACTATAGGGGATCATGCACTTTCATGTAGATATTATGTCTATAGCTTCTGCATCGCATGTAGAAAATATGCCAATAGGTCCTTTCTGATTCTTGCATACCCGCTTTTCACTAGGCAAACTTTTCTATAGGTCATAATAATCAAAAAATATAATCAGATATCACACAATGCTTAGATATCATGTTGTAGAATTTCTGTACTCTTCTATGTCTATAACAATGTTTTAAGTTGGCAAACACATAGAAAGCATGCCTATAGGGGTTCTAATCAAATCTGAATCGCCTCACTCGTTGGTAAGTTTAAAACTATTTGTAGTAATGCATTACTAATTGTAGAACTTGTGCTCTTCTGCTAAAACTCGCTTTAAACTGGCAGTTTTCTTTTTCCTAAATCAATCTACAATCAGTTTTCTTCTTTGTTTATGAAATCAGTAGATACCATGCCTATAGGTTCCGTCTAACACTTAGGGGAGCCTTAGGATAAAAATTATAAACTGAATCAGATTTTATTAACTACAACCAGCAGGCAGGCCTAATTCAGGTTTCTTATATGTAATATGTAATAAATCAGTCTGCTTCAACTTTTAAGTTTTAACCAGACCCTAAACTGTACATGCAAGTCATGCTAACTACTTCCTTTTCTTTTCTTAAAGGAGGTCTGTTTGAGACTTTCGTTTGTTTACATGCTTCCCCATACTTGTTATATGTGTTTTTTTTTCTTGTGGCCTTAGTATTTTTTACCTTTGTAACCACAAATAAGACCAACCTCTCCTCCTTTTTTTAGGATTAGTAGTCCCAAGAACCTCCGGGGCTGATAGGATCGTGATGGGTAATAGTATGCAATAAGAAAACGAGACTATTCCGCGCTTTAATACCTTAACAGGGTGGGAAGGGGTAGATATGGATATGATGACCACGCGATAACACTATGTGTAAGAGTTATTACCGGGTGTTGTGTGGGGTGATACATATTATTAATAAACCTAGGCCCCCCTTTCCTTTGTTCTTTATTTCCTTTAAAAAAAATTTTTAAACGTTTCTTCTAAATCAACTCTCTTTAATTCTTTCCGACTTTGTTTATTTCTAACCTTTATGTGAAAATTACCCTCTTATTTGATGTCCTACTTGCCTATGTGTTATTTGCACTTAAGTCACAACAATAGCTTGGCTGGGAACCACACTAGTGGATCCTGAGGGGTGCCTAACACCCTCCCCTTAGGATAATTTCAAGCCCTTACCCAATCTCTGGTTATCCAAATTAAACCGTTCTTGGTGTCCTAATGCACTTAAGTCATTAGGTGGCGACTCTTCAATTCAAAACCTAATTCCCAAGAGGGAACGAGTTGTCATCCCAAATTTTATAAACCTAATTTTGTGAGAAAAAGGGGGCGCGACAGTGCTGGCTGTTCGAATCATTGTTCCAATGGCTTGAGAGTAACTCTGATGTTTTGTTGCTGTTGTTGAGCCAATTGAATCTTACCCCCTTTTTGTGTTTCTTTTCCCTTTTCCAAAATAATAATAAAAATATAAATTAATTGCTAGAACTTAATTAAAATAATTAAACCTAATGAGAATTATCAAAAATAATTAACCAGACAATTAAAAGGAAAATCACTCCAAATTGAAATTTAGAATGAAAAATGCCAATTAACCTATTTTTGGTGATTTTTTTTATTTAAACAACTTAATTACTAGACAATTATAAAATACAAAATTAACTCCTAAATGCATATGCAACTATATTTTTGTATTTTTTACTAATTAAAATGCACACAATTAACAAAAAATGCCATGAAAATCCACAAAATTCCGAACACTGAAAGAAATTATTTGTTTTGAGTTTATGGGAGTAATTCATGTGGGGCAAAAATTACGTGTTCACAGCTGCCCCTCTTTGCTCGAAAACACGAAGAGTTTTCGTGCAAAAATAAGTGAGCGAATACGAGCTGTGGTTTCATGCTGTTGTTGCTGTTTCTACTGCTTACTAAACCCCCTTATTACACTGTGTCAAAATAAAGAAGCTAGACTAAGCTATGATCTATGAATTACAAAACTTCTATCTATGTCTTCAAACTTGATCTTGTGGTTCTTGTTGCTTTGTTAACTTGTATTCTCACGGTGGAATTCTTTTGTTGTCGACCTGAATTGTAATCCGAGATGTTTTGCCCTTTCTCCGAGTGATGCTTGACCGCTGAACTTAAATGTATTCCTCTGTTCTCCAGGTGGGCCCCTGACTGCGAAAACTTGAAATGTATGCATCTGTTCTCCAGGCAGGCTCCTGACTGCTGAAACTTGAAATGTTTGCCTCTGTTCTCTAGGCGAGCTCCTGACTGCTGAAACTTGAAATGTAGTCCTCTGTTATCTAGGCGGGCTCCTGACTGCTGCAACTTGAAATGTATGCCTCTGTTCTCCAGGCGGGCTCCTGACTTCGACAAAATAGACAAAACAAAGAAAATTTTCCACCCCAGTTTGGTGGCTGGGCATCACATTACTGGATATTAATAAGAATTTGAAAACAAAAACTTGAATTGTAATACATCTGTTCTTCAGGCGGGCTCCTGACTACCGAAACTTGAAATGTATGTCTCTGTTCTCCAGGCGGGCTCCTGACTGCTGAAACTTGAAATATATGCCTCTGTTCTCCAGGAGGGCTCCTGACTGCTAAAACTTGAAATGTATGCCTCTGTTCTCCAAGAGGGCTCCTCTGTTCTTCAAGCGGGCTCCTGACTGCTATAACTTGAAATGTATACCTCTGTTCTCCAGAAGGGCTCCTGACCGTTGAAACTTGAGATGTATGCCTCTGTTCGCTAGGCGGGCTTCTGACTGCTGAAACTTGAAATGTATGCCTCTGCTCTCCAGGTGGGCTCCTAACTGTTGAAACTTGAAATGTATACCTCTGTTCTCCAGGCGGGCTCCTGGCTGCTGAAACTTGAAATGTATGCCTCTATTTTAGTGTGGTGATTTTCTTCTAATTTTGAGTACTAGAGTTAGCAACTAGAGTTGGATTTCTTTTGAGTGTAGTTTGTATTATTGCAGTAACGAGGCTGTTAAGAATGGTTGTCAAATCAGAACCTGGTGATTATAACGAAACAACATAGCAGTACTAAGGATTAGTAGCCTATCAGATGACCTTTGGTTGAATTCTATATTTAATGTGGACATGGACTTGATATTCTGAGTATCTCACTGACTTGTGAAGTTAATTTTTCAATTCAGGATCATTTGAAACAAATTCAAAGCATGAAAAAGGTTATATGGTTAATATATTTTACAAGCATTGATTCCCATGACATGAGTAGTTATTGTGTGAATTTGGTTATATTTAAATAGCTTGTAGTTAATCTCAATTAGTGTTTCAGTGTTCAGTAAGTGTAAGTTCAATTTGGTGACTATTCAATGTTAGACTTATAGGGATATGGGACCTCGTGGACCAATAATTAATGAACAGGCATGTTTGCCCCTTTGTGAGCGTGTAGACGCTCAGGCATTGAGTTGGGGTTATCTCGTGATTCTTGGGCCATAGGCCCATTTGGTTTGGAACTTGTCAATGGTTAAACCTTGGGTTGGTAGTGTAGTCAGTTCTAATTGTCCTTTGAAAGGTAAAATACACTTACAGTGAACTCGCATGTTGGCTAATAAATGGGTTGTGCAGAATATTTTAAAAGCTAGGCCAATAGTTGGGTTTTGAAATACAGTATTCAGATTTGTATTAAAGCTGGAAGGAGTTAAATCTTTTAATGTGTTTGGGCCTCACGTTTTGGACCAGTCGCATCATTCATTTGTTGACAGCATAGCACTTGGGCTGCCTCCTCACGTTGGGCCTCTTATTAGACTAAGTTTAAATTCTGAAAAATGAAATAAAAACAACCTTCCTTAATTTTATCCTCAAGATTCCAGTCTTAGTTAGCATTAAAAGATATCTCGTTAATTTCTTAACCATTCTTGGGTCCTTATAGAATAATTGAGGTGCGTCACGCCACAAAAAAAATGACAAATCACATTTAGAACTCGAGGCGTGCCATTTAACGGCATTTGACAGCCTAAATGATTCTGTGCTTAAACCAGAATTCCCTAATCTTGAAAGAAAAAAGGAAAAGAAGGCAAAGAGAAGAAGGGGAACAATTAGACAAATGAATAAACTAAAGGAGATAGAAATACCTAAAAAAATGGTGAAGGGCGACTCAAGCCAATCGAACCCCGACTCCTCTGATTTGAGAAAAAAATGGGTGTTAACCGACTGTTCTTGTGAGAACAGCCGACTGACACTCGTTTCAGGCCCAAATTGTCTTCAAAAATGGGAGAACATGAACCCATGCCCTTGTATGATGAGTGCAAGACTATAACAAATTTAGGGTTGGAAAATTAGATCTAAGATTCGAGACGCTTCAACTGGATTTGATGAGAGCTGGTTTGAAATTTGGGGAGAGGGGGTCACGGTGAGTCTATGGTGTAATTTTGGTCGAGATTGAAGACTCGCCACCGTCGTAGAATGATTTCCGGCTGCGGTTTGCGGTGGCAGGAGATGGAGAGGTGAGATATGATGAGAGATTCAGTCTTAGGTTTCTCTAATTTCGGACACTTTTAATTAAAACCAAAGACGGATCCCCAGCAGTTGGATGAGGATGAGTGAAGGGCCTATATTGATTGAAGCCTGTGAAACACAAAACGACGACGTTTCGTTTACTAAAGAGACTGGACCGGGTGAAACCTGGATTGCAGGCCGAAGTGGGTCGTTTTTTGGGGAAAATTATTGGGCCTGGGATATTTCAATTGAAGTTGGCCCAAGTTACAACCCCCTTTATTTAACTCCTTTCCTTTCTTTTAATCAAAATCTTTTTCTTTTTATTTTTTCCAAAAATAAATTCTTTTTGTTGTTTTTCTTTTCCCTTTTCCAAAATAATAATAAAAATCTAAATTAATTGCTAGAACCTAATTTAACTAATTAAACCTAAATGAGAATTATCAAATATAATTAACCAGACAATTAAAAGGAAAATCACTCCAAATTGAAATTTAGAATGAAAAATGCCATTAACCTATTTTTGTTGATTTTTTTATATTTAAACAACTTAATTACTAGACAATTATAAAATGCAAAAATTCACTCCTAAACGCACATGCAACTATATTTTTGTATTTTTTACTAATTAAAATGCACAAACCAAAATGCAAACAATTAATAGAAAATGCCACGAAAATTCACAAAATTGCGAACACTGAAAGAAATTATTTGTTTTGATTTTATGGGAGTAATTCATGTAGGGCAAAAATTACGTGCTTACAACTGCCCCTCTTTGCTCGGAAACACGAACAGTTTTTGTGCAAAGATAAGTGAGCGGATATGAGCGATTTTTTGCCTGTTCGAATAATCCGTGTGAAGCATTTTTGAAAGATTTGACTGCATCCTGCTTTTGAGGTTTCCTACATATCCTTGGCTAAAATGGAATCAGTTCAGTGTAGTTCGGGAAGTTTTGGTAGCAGCATGGAGCTGTGGTTTCATGTTGCTACTGCTTACTTAACCCCCTTATTATACCGTGTCAAAATAAAAAAGCTAAACTAAGCTATGATATATGAATTACAAAAGTCCTATCTATGTCTTCAAACTTGATCTTGTGGTTCTTGTTTCCTTGTTGACTTGTATTCTCACGGTGGAATTATTTTGTTGTCGACTTGAATTGTAATCCGAAATATTTTGCCCTTTCTCCGAGTGATGCTTGACCGTTGAACTTAAATGTATTCCTCTGTTCTTCAGGCGGGCCCCTGACTGCTGAAACTTGAAATGTATTCCTCTGTTCTCCAGGCGGGCTCCTGACTGCTGAAACTTGAAATTTATGTCTCTATTCTCCAGGCGGGCTCCTGACTACTGAAACGTGAAGTATAGTCCCCTATTCTCCAGGCGGGCTCCTGACTACTGGAACTTGAAGTGTAGTCCTCTGTTCTCCAGGCGGGCTCCTGACTGCTGAAACTTCAAATGTATGCCTCTGTTCTCCAGGCGGGCTCCTGACTTCGACAAAATCCGGGTTGCACCCAGTCCAGTCTCTTTAGTAAACGAAACGCCGTCGTTTTGAGTTTTATAGGCTTCAATCAATCTAGACCCTTCACCCCTCTTCATCCAACGGTTGGGGATCCGTCATTGGTTTTTAATAAAAGTGTCCAAAATCGGAGAAACCTAAGACTAAATCTCTCCTCGTATCTCACCTCTCCATCTCCTGCCATCGCAAACCGGCGCCGAAAATTGCCCTACGTAGGCGGCGAGTCTTCAATCTCGACCAAATTTACACCATAGACTTACCATGACCCCCTCTCCCTAAATCTCAAACCAGCTTTCATCAAATCCAGTTGAAGCGTCTCGAATCTTAGATCTAAATTTCCATCCCTAAATCCGTTATAGTCTTGAACTCATCATGCAAGGGCCTGGGTTCATGTTCTCCCATTTTGAAGACAATTTGGGCCTAAACGAGTGTCAGTCAGCTGTTCTCACAAGAACAGTCGGTTAACATCCATTTTTGGCTCAAATTAGAGGAGCCGGGGTTCGATTGGCTTGAGTCGTCCTTCGCCGTTTTTTTAGGTATTTCTATCTCCCTTAGTTTATTCGTTTGTCTAATTATTCCCATTCTTCTCTTTGCCTTATTTTCCTTTTTTTCTTTCAAGATTGAGGAATTCTGGTTTGAATCCCGAATCGAGGAAAAGATTTAACTCTGTTTAATAGTCGCGAACCAGAAATCCGAGTAAGGAATTCTGTTAACCCGAGAGAAGGTATTAGGCATTCTCGGGTTCTGTGATTATAGCATGGTCGCTCAACTGTCATATTCGGCTTAATTATCTGATTTTAATATAGTTTGAACCTATGTGCAATTTCCTCCTTTTTCTTACTACACCCTTGTAAAGGGATATAATAAGTGGAGTTATTTCCAACCTGAAGTGACAATCGAAACGGGATTATATTATTAAAAGATTCAGAGTTGACACTTAGGAGATTTATGGTGTCCCAAGTCACCAGTTTGAATCCCAAATCGAGGAAAAGGTTTGACTCTGTTTAACAGTCGCGGACCAGAAATTCGAGTAAGGAATTCTGTTAACCCTAGAGAAGGTGTTAGGCATTCTCGGGTTCTGTGGTTCTAGCACGGTTGCTCAACTATCATAGTCGTCTTAATTATCTGATTTTAATACAGTTTAAACCTATATTCAATTTTAAATTATTTATCGCTTTTAATTAATTTTTAAAGAATGTTGAACATCGTTTAAAATATGTCTTTGAATTGCGTCACATGAAATGCACCCGCAATCCAAAATACATTTTATTCAATGTTTTAGGATTTAGATTTGGGTCACATGAAATGCACACTCGAGTTTAAGAAGGTAATATTATTAAAGTGCGTGCCTAAAGCAACTAACACGTCATTAACTTTGTGAGGGCCGTGAAAATTTGTTAAACGGCACGCCTCGAGTTCTAAATGCCATTTGTCATTTTTTTTATATGGCGTGGCGCACCTTATTTATTCTACAAGGACCCAATAATGGTTAAGAAATTAACGAGATATCTTTTAATGCTAACTAAGACTGGAATCTTGAGGATGAAATTAAGGAAGGTTGTTTTATTTCATTTTTCAGAATTTGAACTTAGTCTAATGAGAGGCCCAACGTGAGGAGGCAGCCCAAGTGCTATGCTATCAACAAATGAAGGATGCGACTGGGCCAAAACATGAGTCCCAAACACATTAAAAGATTTAACTCCTTCCAACTTTAATACAAATCCGAATACTGTATTTCAAAACCCAACTATTGGCCTAACTTTTAAGCTATTTTGCATAGCCCATTTATTATCCAACATGCGAGTTCATTGTAAGTGTATTTTATCTTTCAAAGGACAATCAAAACTGACTACACTATCAACCCAAGGTTTAACCATTGACAAGTTCCAAACCAAATGGGCCTATGGCCCAAGAATCATGAGATAACCCCAACTCAATGCCTGAGCATCTACACGCTCACAAAGGGGCAAACATGCCTGTTCATTAATTATTGGCCCAAGAGGTCCCATAGTAAGTCTAACATTGAATAGTCACCAAATTGAACTTACACTTACTGAACACTGAAACACTGATTGAGATTAACTACAAGCTATTTAAATATAACCAAATTCACACAATAACTACTCATGTCACGGGAATCAATGCTTGTAAAACATATTAACCATATAACCATTTTCATGCATTGAATTTCTTTCAAATGATCCTGAATTGAAAAATTAACTTCACAAGTCGGTGAGATACTCAGAATATCAAGTACATGTCCACATTACATATAGAATTCAACCAAAGGTAATCTGATAGGCTACTAATCCTTAGTACTGCTATGCTGTTTCGTTATAATCACCAAGTTCTGATTTGACAACCATTCTTAACAACCTCGTTACTGCAATAATATAAACTAAACTCGAAAGAAATCCAACTCTAGTTGCTAACTCTAGTGCTCAGAATTAGAAGAAAATCACCACACTAAAATAACATGATCTAATTGTCAACTACAATCATGCTTTGACAAATACATTAAACCAAACTTCGAAGTCATATAATGGTTACAAAACTAAGTTTATAATTGATTTTCAGCTCAATTATCAAAAATAATTAACCAGACAATTAAAAGGAAAATCACTCCAAATTGAAATTTAGAATGAAAAATGTCAATTAACCTATTTTTGGTGATTTTTTTTATTTAAACAACTTAATTACTAGACAATTATAAAATACAAAATTAACTCCTAAATGCATATGCAACTATATTTTTGTATTTTTTACTAATTAAAATGCACAAACCAAAATGTAAAAAATTAACAGAAAACGCCACGAATATCCACAAAATTGCAAACACTGAAAGAAATTATTTGTTTTGAGTTTATGAGAGTAATTCATGTAGGGAAAAAATCACGTTCTCACAACTGCCCCTCTTTGCTCGGAAACACGAAGAGTTTTCGTGCAAAGATAAATGAGCGGATATGAGCGATTTTTTGCCCGTTTGAATACTCCGTGTGAAGCATTTTTGAAAGATTTGACCGCACCCTGCTTCTGAGGTTGCCTACGTATCATTGGCTAAAAAGGAATCAGGTCAGTGCAGTTCGGAAAGTTTTGGTAGTTGGGACTACCATAGAGCTGTGGTTTCATGATGTTGCTACTGTTGCTACTGCTTATTCAGGCGAGGCCCATACTCGCCAAAATTTTCACCCAGCCACTTCTTCATCTTTTTCCGCTTCGGAGGAGGTTCTCGAAGACATCGTTTGGAAGTTCGAGATGGGTTCACCTAGGGAATGGTTCTCGCAGAAATTGCTCCCAAAGATGTACCTCCGAGAGTTGATTAGACTTTTAGCTGTTATTTTTTTCTTCTTTATTTCTGTGTAAGGACCCTTCGTGGGCTTATGTATTCATGTGTAAGGACCCTTCGTGGGATTTTGTAATCATCATTTAGTAATATAAAATTTTTTCTTCAATTTGTCTTTGATTTGTGCCAGATTTCCCTTTATTTGCGTTTGCGAAGAATCTGAGCACGTGACTTTACCAATCATCCGAATACCGGACCTAGGCGTAGGAATTTACTCGATTATTGATTGGTTAATATGATTTTCCCTGAGTCCTTTTGCCGTTCCTCTGACCAAGTCCGGGTTGACTTGATACAAAATTAGCCGTCAGAACCGGTGATTTCAAATTGAGTGAGAATGGGGCCTCAATTTTTAGAACACAACTTAGCCCTTTTAGACCCCGTTGATAGTTCTCGAGGGATAAATTTCTCGAACATCTGAGGAATTACTTGCTCGAGCATCTGAGAATAAAAATATCCCTTATAATTTCATAGACAGTCCCCGAGTAAGAGTTCGCTCAAGCTCGGGCGGCCTAAACACTTGATTTGAACTTAGAGTGAAGATAGCCTTAAGGAATTATAAATAGACCCCGGATGAGGATAGGCCTGGACTCGGATAGCCCTTAGATTAAAGTAATTGAGAGAGAATTTAACATGATCTGGAGGCGAAACTAGACCTAAGGCTTTATTAGTAATTCTCGAGTGATAACTGGCTCGAGCTCAGGTAGCTCGAGGGCCAAAGAATTGCGTGAATGACCCATACTTGTAATAGCAAAAATCCTCGAGAGAGGGTACCACCTCGAGGTTAGGTTTATATGAAAAGCTACTTAGAACTCATAGTTATAGTATCAAAAGGTCCTCGAGATCGGGCACCATCTTGAGGCTAAATTGGTGTCGATAGATCCTCAGAGCTTATATTTACTTTGACATGGATCCTCGAGATCGGGCACCATCTCGAGGCCTTGATTGATATTGATGGCTTCTTGGAGCCTATAGTCATGGTAGCAAAAATCCTTGAGATCGGGTATCATCTCAAGGATAGGTTGACGTAGGGGTCTTTGATCCCTCAAATGTCGTACGACAGCGTTAACCGTATGACACGGTCATGAAATGACCGAGGTGATCCCGCCTGTACATCTCCCCGAAAGTGATAATGGCCTAGTTGGAATTGATTCCCTTTAGTGTAGGCGGAAGTCGACGCTTGCTCTATATATGAGTTTGTTTCCTTCTTTTCTAAGAATTCCGATGTTTTGAGCTGCTACCTTTTTTCATAGAGTTCTTCTTTCCTGCATCAGCCTTCCATCGTTTTAATTCAAAGTTTTCACCTGAGTTTTCATTTTCCTTATCTTGTTTACCATAGCTATGGCTGCTACGCCCAAATCCATTCACCAAGAAGAGGAGGGTTCCACCTTTTCTTCCCGCTTAATTAATGGTACACCGCATGCCTCTGGCGAGCCGACCTCAAGATGCTTTGTCTAGAGGAGGTACCTATCATTAGAGAGACCTCCTAATGTCAAGAGTCATTGGGATCATGCATCAAGGTTAACTTCATCAATCGGAGAGGAACACCTCAAGTAAGTGAGGAGAGATTGCGGATGGGGAGAATAGGTTGTACTACAGGCCCCTTCCCTGGAAGAACGACTCGTATAGAGGTTTTTTACATGTATACACGTACCCCTTCATGTTGGGCCTTCTCGATAGAGTCGTGCTTGACTTTTTTCGAAGATATCGAGCTACCCTGGCATAGGTTCACCCATCGTTCTGGAGGATGGTGCTGATGATGAGGTTCTTTGCAGAAGAAGCGGGGCTCGAGTTCACCCCTAGCCATCTCATCAGATTGTACCGACCTTTTCATTACAGAGGCCTGATAGCTTTGCAATGCCGATCTTCCAAGCATTTTGTTGTCAATGATGAAGAAGATGTGGACTGAGGGTGGATGAATCAATTTGTCTGAGTAAAGACCGTCGATGTTATCCCCGTGGAGTTCCTGCCATTTCAATGGAATGTCACACATAAGTGGTACACTTGTGTTTTTATCGTTTATGCTCATGGTGGATACGGATTCTGAAAGGATTCTTTCCCTTTATTTTTTGCAGTAGTCCTGTGGATTCCATATAAGGTCCCTGACCTGACGGATTGGGCTTGGAAACTGGCAGCCCGCTCAACCCACAATGAGAGCAGGTGACGAGATCTGTCCAATGGTTGATGGGAGGCAAAACACCACGGTACATGCTGTGTGGTTTATTTTCTTTGAAAGGTACTTTCTTTTATGTGTACTAACTCCACCATCACAGGTATTGGGGAATTTCCTGAGATGAGACAATGCCACCCGAGAGAGGATGAAGAATCGCCGGATTTGGGACTGAGGAATAACAATAAACTGAAGGAACCCTCATATGGCGAAGGTGCTCATAGCGAGAAAAGTCCTGCCCGGAGGCCCAGAGGAGATGTCTCGGTTGAGCCTGTAGTACTCGAGGCTTCTGACCTTAGAAAATAACTTCTCCTTTGTCGTCGTCTTTTTTTCCCGTTGAAGGTACATCGAGGGACAAGGATTTTTGTCCTCCATCTTCTTTTCCCGTCGAAGGTAATTCGAGGGGTGTTCAAGATCAGGGACCGTCTAATTCAAGCGAGTCCTCGAATGATCAAATTCCTATTGGGAGTGGTTCCGCTAGGGCCGATGAGACTAGGCCGGTAGGTGCGCGTTCGACTTTTGAGGAGGCCCAGCAACTCTGCTCGATGGCGAGTTTTGGCCAATTGGTTTTTCAATCTTGCACTTTTATTTGCTTATTGAGCTTCTTTTTTGCAAGCCTTCGACAAACTTAAGTCCGAGCTGCTTCATCGTGAAGCCAGGTAGCACAAAGCCTTGGACGGGGAGAAATCCCTCAAGCTTCTTTGTGAAAAAAGGGGAGAGGAGTTGGTATACCTACGGTAGGAGGTGAGTCGGAGCTGGAACTATAAAAGTTACCTCGAGGGACAGGTAGCCTCTGATCCGAGGGGTGCATGTTTCTCCTTCCACCCTCTATGATTAATGTTTTGATATTTTAGGTACAGAGAAAAATAGAGTACTTGGAATGTCTTTGGGGCAAATTTGGTCAGGCCAAGTGTGAGCTAAAGGCTCAGGCAGATGCCGACGTTGCGGATAAAAAGAGCACTTTAGAAAAGGCTTCTGCCCTCGAGGTGCATCTTCAAAATATTCGTATAAATAGCTCGGCCCAACCGAGCATGATCTCAAGGCTCGAGTCTGAGCTTTTGGAGATAAAGGCCGAGGTCGTGGATGCCCGGGCTGAAGATGAAGAGATTCAGGCTAAAGCCGATAAAAAGTCACTTTCTAATTAAAAGACATTGCAGAAGCTTGGGATGAGCTGAGATGGGCTTCTGATCGAGAGAGAAGAAGCAATGAATATGCCCGATGTAAATCTCGAAGGGAAACCGTCAAAGAGATTCATGCTAGGGGATTCGATCTCTCGGAAGAGATAGCGCAGGCCAAGGCAGATGAACACGACGCCAAATTCCTCGTATCTAAGGCTGAAGATAGTGGAGAAGGGGCTGATGGGGCCGCAGCCCCCGAGGGGAAAGTAGACTTGGCTTTTTATTCTTCATTTTTTGTACATTGTTCTTAGAGAACTTTGCAAATGGAGCTTTTTGCATTTTTTTTTGCGTATGCGTATAAAAGAAACCTTTTTATTTTATCTTTCATGCATTTCCCTCTACTTGTGTATGTATTCCTTTGTTTTGAATTTATATGTTTGTCGATGACTGGCCAGGTGAACTGGATATCGAGTAATGACCCTTAGGTATATAATTCAGCCCTGAGGCTTTGTTAGGCTGGCATGTAGGCTCTTATGCGTAAGGTCGATACGACCTTTAACATAGGCTGGCGACAATAGCTCTTATGCGTTTTCCCTTAGGCGTATTCAGTTAACTATTTCAGTCTTAGTCTTCGAGTCGGATTTCTACTCGAGCTCATTGACCCTTAAATTTTTGAATTTTAAGCTGGCCCTTAGGCTCTTGCGCATTGGGTCGGTACGAACTCTTAATATAGGCCGACGATAATGGCTCTTACGCATTGGGTTGGTACGACCTCTTAGTGTAGGGTAGCAACAGTGGCTCTTACACATTGGGTCTTTACGACCTCTTAGTGTAGGGTGGTGACAGTGGCTTTTACGCATTGGGTCGGTACGACCTCTTAGTGTAGGCTGGTGACATTGGATCTTACGCATTAGGTCAGAAAGACCTCTTAATGTTGGCTGGTGACATTGGCTCTTACGTAATGGGTCGGTACAACCTTTAATGTAGGATTTATTGTTCCCTCACTTAAGACGTTTTAAATTTTTTATATTTGCTCGATTCTTCAATGGCTTGATAAGAGCCTCGATTGTGAGCCGTTTTGTAGTGATAAACGAGCAAATCGGGAGGTTTCGCTCGTTGACTAAATTATTTCGAAGACTATTATTTGGAGCTGATATGATCAACTCTTTTTCTTATGCCGAGGGTAGCCTGATTAACCGGTTTTTTCAAAGTTTTTTCAAAGTAATTGAAGGCCTGTGATTTTTATAGTGACGGTCGGGCGTCTCCAAGTCGCGTTAGTTTGGCTGGTACAACCTTGTGACCATAGTCATTGTATTTGGTCAAAGCGTTTTAGTCCCCGAGTGAAGTAGTTTCAGTGTCTATATCGAGGGTATGCCTTTTTAGGGGTCTTACAAGTTCAGATATATAGCCTTAACTTTAAGATCGGGATTATGCCTTTTGTAAGGTCTTACAAATTTTAACGTGCCTTACTTGAGGTCTTATAGATAAGTTACTTTGTACAAGTATGGTTCATGCCTTGCTTGAGGTCATACAGATAAGTTACTTGGTACAAGTGTCACACCTCTTTTTTCCCTCACAACCCTATTACGTGGTTGAGTTAGAAGAGTTTTTCCAATTAAAGTGATGTTTTGAAAAGGTATTATTTATTATTTAGAGTCGCCACTTGGAATTGAGTTTTGGTGTTCCAAGTCACCTTTTATTTGAATCCCCTTTCAAAGGGAAGGTTTGACTCTTAATTATGGTATACGAAACAGAAGACTGAGTAAGGAATTCTGTTGACTGAGGGGAAGGTGTAAGGCACCCCTCGAGTCTCGTGGTTCTAGAACGGTAACTTTTATTGATTAATGTAAGGCTTAAATCAATTTTTAGCTATTTTTGTATTTTATTGATTATGGCTTATTTATTACCGTTGAATTGATTAGTATATTTTATTAGTTATTTTAACCTAGATGCGGTATGCACACAAGACACTTCTTTGAAATCGAATGTTAAATTAAGTTACAGAATGTACACACGGTCAAAATATAATTATTTTGATATTTATAGTATCAAGATGCGGGAATGCGCACAAGATCCTTTTAT
Source organism: Nicotiana glauca (assembly GCA_026770625.1). Classification (NCBI taxonomy): domain Eukaryota; kingdom Viridiplantae; phylum Streptophyta; class Magnoliopsida; order Solanales; family Solanaceae; genus Nicotiana; species Nicotiana glauca. Next base: position 43,446 of record MU723956.1, read on the forward strand.
TACTTAAGTATATCAATCCAAGGTTCTGGTATGAACACATGTGGTAATATTTAAAAAATGTCAAAAGCTTTTCTATCATATCCAGAGTATTTTCCTAAAATAATTTTAAATTATTGTACAATCATGAAGTACGAAATCTATTGTGGAAGACGTATAAAATTTAACTACTATTAACAAGTTACTAAATATGACACGGCATTCTATCTCGAATTAAAATTTGTTCCTATTCTAACTAAAAGAACCTAACGGACAATATTAAGGAAATAAACTAATACACTAACCTAACAGTTGTGTCAACCACCTAACTTAACTTAAAAGATTAACATGATCTTATGCGAAATATTTAAGCAGTTAACATCAAACAAAAGCAGGCTTTTAATGTGATTTTCAAAGAAAGACATCGTTTAATGGAATTTTCAGCTTTTAAAGGTTCATTCTTGCTCTCGTTGCCTTGTATACATGTTTCAGATGATTTTGAAGCTTTAACGTTTTATCACCTTTGATTAAGTGTTTGAGTGCTTTACTGTGTTAGCTTTATTTCTTGCCTCTCTATGTGTTTACTTTAAGTATTGTGAGTCATAGTTGGATTTATGAGATTACCATTAAATTTTATTAAAGAAGGCATAGAGATTTTTATAAAGAATTGTAGGAGTAGACAGAATTTGTTAAGTTAATGAACTAAGAATTCTATTGGATTTAAGTGTTTGGCATTCTTTATGGTGAACTAACAAAGTAAAGCACTCAAATATTTAATCAAAGGTGATAAAACGTTAAAGCTTCAAAAACATCTGAAACATGTATACAAGGCAACGAGAGCAAGGATGAATATTTAAAAGCTGAAAATTCCATTAAACGATGTTATAGCTACGAACCGGAATCTCGACTAGAAAACTCATCGAAAATAACTTGAATATTCTTCCTTAACTCGAACTCGGAACCGCAGACTAAATAATTTTTCCAAGTGAATTTTGTACTCTAAAAGAACAATGTTCTTCTCTCTAGTTGCTGAATTTTTTTTCATCAAAACCTATCCTCCAAATTAATGTAAAGAAAGAGTCCAAAAATTCCTCCCCCCCCCCCCCCCATTTTCTGGTTTTGTCCATGAGTTATATATAAAGTGTATGTATTAATGGAAAAGGAGAAAGGGGAGGTGGGGGGTCGTGAGACGTGAGGGAGTGAACGCGAGGGGTTAAGGTAAAAAAAGATGAGTGTGTGGGTAGGGAAGCTAAATAAGATAGGAGTTATCTTTTTTAATATTAAATATATATATAAACTTTTTAATTAAACTCCTTTTTTTTAAATAAAAATAAAGTTAATATATATATATACACACACACACACACTAACCCACTTACTTTTATACTTAAAAAAAATTATATAAATAAGAAAACTCACTATTTACACTAAAGTTTAAATTATACTAAAAATAATAGTACTATAACTTACATTTAAATTAGAAGAAACCAAGTTTATATAAACATAGGAACAAATCTTATATTCTAAGAATATGAACATTTTTTATAAGTTTTAATTTTCTTAAATAAAACCTATTAAGAGTAAGATAAATATTTAAAATATTAAGATTAGACCTAAAAAAAATATTTATACGAAACTAGTATAAAATTTGGGTGTGGTAAAAAATTAGTTGTTGACAACAAGTATGGTTCATGCCTTGCTTGATGTCTAACAGTTGTGATGTTGTCTTATAGAGGTTTTATATTGTTGATAATTCCTCATGGATGTCTTACATTTTCTAGCATTTCCGCATGAAGGGTTTTCAGACTCGAGGTTGTCCGCTTGGGGTCTTACAGCCTTGAGTTTCTGATAGCTCGATGAGATGATAGTCGACGACTATCCCTGAGGCTTCGAAAGTTTTCTGGCTCTGGAGACATTCTTTCGTAAACTTGGTGCTGCCTCATTAAGGGATTATGAGTTCAAAATTTCTAACTCGGAGGTCATATGGCTCGAGTTTTTGATGAAATTCCCCAAATGTTCGGGAAGTTTTTTTTGCCTTTGGAGCCATCTCTTGTGAAAGCATCAGAGTTCTTTGAAGCATAAAACATTTGATGGAGGAGGAAATATCCTTTGATTACTTGTCACAAGTATACATGTTTTTTCCGTTAAGAGCTCATTTATTCTATGGGGTCACGGTTCATTCGACCGTTTGGCCCGATATATCATTTTCCTACTAAGACCCTTTTTGGATCATCTCGACTTCTTCGAGAAGATGATCTTCCGGGAGGATGCTCCCCAATGTTTGAGGTTGATTGAAGAGAAGTCTTGAACATTTGTGAAATTTTCCTTAGGTAGCATATAGGTGTTGCCTTATTAAAAACCTTGTCGGCAAAACCCTTATTGGGATAAGAGCCGATAGAAGGAAAAGAGTGTAACGTATGCTTTGAAACCTTAAGGTCTTTGAGCTGGACAACGCTTTGACTGTTCTGACAGGAAATCTGCACAAATATTAGTGTAAGATTTAAATGAAAAGTTATATGGTTATACCTTAGTGGTGATGGCACTTTGAGCCTCGATATGCTTCGAACGTTTTCTTTTGGGACACAATATGGTCCTTTGCTTGTTTTATTCGGGTGTAGCCGAGAATGTGTCTTGTGATTGCTACTTCACTGTTTACTTATCCTTTGATTCCTTCGATGTGGGAGGCGTTGATGCCGGTGCCACATCGTGCACCACAAACATTTCCCTCGCTACATGTTGTTTACCCATACATAGTTTTTATTTTGTCCTTCATCGAAAACTTTATCATTTGATGAAGGCTTGATGGTACCGCTCTCATACAGTGTATCAATGGCCTTCTGAGCAAGGCTTTGTACCTTATGTCTCATTCGATGATATGGAATTTGAAATTTTGGATCGTGTCGTCCATGTTAACTGGGAGGTGTCACACCTCCTTTTTTACCGAATTACTACACCCCGGGAAGGGATTTAATAAAGGAAGGAGTTTTTCCACTTAAAGGACAGTCGGAACGGGATTTATTTATTTAGATTCAGAGTCGCCACATGGGAGATTAATGGTGTCCCAAGTCACCGATTGAATCCCGAACCGAGGAAATATGACTCTGTTAACAGTCCGCG
>MU723957.1:6282-16577 GCA_026770625.1 Nicotiana glauca
TTTCTCAACCCCTAACTTAGGCCTGAAACAACCTATTTATAAAGTGAATTGGGAGGGAAATTTGAATTAATTATTTATATTTCCCACCCCCACTCTTTTTTAATTATTTCAATTGAATATAGGGTGTTTTTAATAAACATGCACTTGAACCCCTGCTGGAAGGTTCCAGGTTATTCTTTACTATTCTATTGGGTGAAAATGACTTAGTTGCCATCACTTGCTAAGGATTATTACTTATCTACCTTTTAACTATGCCTAGTTTACCCTTTATTAACCATCTATTTACGGTAAAACTAGGCCCAATTGTCCCTTATACCCCCATTACTTCTATATTATTCTCAATAATACCAATTCCAATTCCCTATTTACCCTTTATAGTTATCAGTTTTTACCCGACCTGCCCTTAGGTGTGTTAGGGCCTTGAGTAGTCAAAAATCAGAGTAGTATTTAACAAATAACCCCAATACTTAGACTTTATATTATAGCCAATTCAGAACTAAGTAACCCTTTGTCAGAAATAACCACTTTGCAAACATAGCCACAAATAGCCTTTTACTTAATCAAGGGTCCATACAAGTCAAAAGTCAAAACTGTATTGCAATGATAGCCAACATTAAGCAGTTTTTACAAACATAGCCCTAATACGACTAATTATTTGATTAATCAGGACTCAGAGGAGCAATTTGATAATGGTTGAATCCAATTAATCAGAACATTCAATCGAAAAAGATCTATCAAGCAAGAACCTTAAGCGACTACAAAGCATGCGATTTAACTAGTGACTTCAATCAGAAAAAGAGAGCATACAGTCGATTTCATGTATAAACAGAAAAACCTTGAGCATGCATCAGATTCAGGCTAGCAAATAATAAAGACGAAACGAAGAACAAGTAGCATAGTTGAGAAAATAGGGTTTGGGGCTACTTAGCTTTTCCTGTTGGTTTTCTTTTCTTTTTTCTTTCTTTCTTTTCCTTCTTTTTCTTCATTTTTCTTTCTGGTTCTTGATTTTCCTTCTTTTTCTTTATTTTTCTTCATTTTTTCTTTCTGGTTCTTGATCTTATGGTTGTCCGAAGGCCTTGAGCCTTTCTTGACTGTTGGTCTTACAAACAGACTCTTGGAGTCTTATTTGTTGTGAAAGATTCGTGTTTGAAGGACTGGGGTTCGATTTGGGTAGTTTTTAGTTTGGGGGTATCCGCCGGAGTAGGGTTCCAGTGGAATACTTTTTATTATTCGAAGGGTTAGGCTTAGATTCGAGGGAAAATAGTTGGATAGGGTGAAAGAGGGGTTCAGGGTGGTTCTAGGGTGTTACTGGTGGAAGCTGATTCAAAAGTGGTGGTCGCCGGCTAGGGTTCCGGCGACCTGTTTTTCAAGATTCGAGAAGAATGAAAGGTTTTTGGCTGGAGTTAAGGTGATGGGGTGAAAGAGGAGGAGAAGAGAGTGCAGGAGTGTGGAAGTTGGTCGGAGAAGACGACTGTAAACGAATCACCGGTAGGGTTCCGGTGGCCCAGGTGGAGAGGAAGAGGGAAAGCATGGCGGCTAGGGTTTGGAGTTATGGGGCTGTGAAGTGTATAATGACATGTATGTATCGGTGGTGTATAGATATATTATAAATGTGATGCTGGGTGCCAGCCGTTGGATTAGATCAAACGAATGGCCAGGATTCACTGGCCATCAAACGTCGTCGTATAATTTAAATGAGGCCTTCATTTCATCCGTTAGATCATTTAGATGAACGGTTGTGATTGTTTCCCACGAATGACGTCGTTTCAATTATTATATGACCGTTATCTCTGGGCCGTTTGATCAATTGATCAACGGTCCGGATTTATTTATTCTATACGGTGTCGTTTGGATTTTGTATATGCAGGCTGGTTTGTTTCTTTTGGGCCTGGTCCGTATAATGTATCAATTGGGCTGATGAATTTGCAATTTGGCCCAGTTTCTTGGTATTATAAGTTGTATTTTTGTATTTTTATTATTTTTGTATTTTCTTGTATTTTCCTATTATATATTTTATTTTCTTTTTTGTATTTTATTACCACTGTATTTATCATCTCTTGTATTTGTATTTTTCTTTTAATTTTTCTGATTTTCTATAATTTAAGAGTAATTTTCTTATATTTTGGTATTTTCTTATAAATACACAAATGTATTTCGTTTTAATTTTCTTTACTTTATTTTAACAAATAAAAACAAACACTGGTATTTCTACACAATGATAAACAAGTTTCACACAAAAATTATTTTTATATATTTTATTTTGGAATTAATTGCTTGGGGCAAAAATCACGTGCTCACACCTCTATTACATTACAGTAACCGTGTCTTTCCCTGATTTGGATTTCCAAAGGATCGATGTGGGCATTGCCTGGATAAGGCAACATTGAAGCTAAAGTGGCAAGTGCATCAACTAGTTCATTGTGTCACCACGTGATGTACCGGAACTCTATTGATTTGAATCGCTTGCCGATATCCTCCATGTGTTGTCAATAAGGAATAAGCTTGATGTTTTGGGTCTCCCATTCACCCTGGGCTTGTCGGATAATCAGATCAGAATCCCCTATAATCAGTAAATCTTCAACATCTTTATCAATTTCTATGTCCATTCCCATGATGCAGGCTTCATATTCTGCCGTGTTGTTCGTACAGTACTGACCAGTTGGCGAGATTAAGATTGCCGCAATTCCTACTCCTTTGGTGTTTACGGCTCCATCAAAGAACATTTTCCAAGCATGAGCGTCTTCAGGGACTTCTTCTATTGTGTTTACCTTTTCATCTTGAAAGTAAGTACTCAACGGTTGGTATTCCTCATCAACCGGGTTTTCAGCCAAGTGATCCGCCAATGCTTGGGCTTTCATCGCCGTGCGAGTGACGTAGACTATGTCGAATTCAGTAAGCAAAATTTGCCACTTTGCCAATCTCCCAGTGGGCATCCGTTTCTAGAATATGTACTTCAGAGGATCCAACCTGGTTATGAGGTGAGTAGTATGAGTCAGAAGATAATGTCTCAACTTTTGAGCGACCCATGTCAAAGCACAACATGTTCTTTCCAACAAAGTGTATTTGACTTCATAACCGGTGAACTTCTTGCTCAAATAATAGATCGCCTGCTCTTTCTTCCCAGTTGCATCGTGCTGCCCGAGGAAACAGCCAAAAGAATTTTCTAAGACCATCAGATAAAAGAACAGAGGTCTCCCTTGCTCCGGCGGGACCAAAACTGGAGGATTTGAAAGATATTCTTTGATCTTGTCAAAAGCCTCTTGACACTCAGCTGTCCATTTGATTGCTGCATCTTTCCTTAATAGCTTGAATATTGGCTCACATATGGAAGTCAGTTGAGCGATGAACCGGCTGATATAGTTTAACCTGCCCAATAGACTCATCACGTCTTTCTTTGTCCTCGGAGGAGGCAGATCCCGGATAGCCTTTATCTTTGTTGGATCTAACTCGATACCTTTCCTGCTGACTATAAAACCCAGAAGTTTACCTGATGGGACTCCGAAGGCGCATTTAGCCAGATTCAGTTTCAAGTCATACTTTTGCAGCCTCTCGAAAAACTTCCTCAAGTCTCGAACATGATCGTCCTGAGTCCTGGACTTGATGATCACGTCGTCTACATACACCTCTATCTCTTGATGCATCATATCATGAAAAATGGCAGTCATGGCCCTCATATAAGTTGCCCCGGCGTTCTTCAAACCAAACGACATGACTCGATAACAGTAAGTACCCCAAGGTGTAGTGAAAGCGGTTTTCTCAGCATCTTCCTCATCCATCAGCACCTGGTGAAATCCCACGTAACAGTCCACGAAGGACTGTATCTCATGTTTGGCACAATTATCAACAAGGATGTGGATGTTGGGCAATGGGAAGTTATCTTTGGGACTTTCCCTATTCAAATCTCGGTAATCCACACACACCCGAGTTTTCCCATCTTTTTTCGGCACAGGAACTACATTAGCCAACCACGTAGTATACTAGACCACTCGGATTACCCATGTTTTCAACTGCTTTGTGATTTCTTCTTTGATTTTATCACTGATATCAGTCTTGAACTTTCTTTGTTTCTGTTGAACTGGGGGACAATCAGGGTAGATAGGCAATTTATGCACCACTAGATTAACACCTAATCCTGGCATGTCATCGTATGACCAAGCAAACACATCTTTAAACTCAAACAAGAGTTGAATTATTGCATCCAGTGTTTTTGCATCTGTGTGAATGCTTAATTTGGTCTCTCGGGTTTCTTCAGAAGTTCCTAAATTAACCGGTTCCGTGTCATTCAAATTCGGCTTAGGTTTATTCTCAAAGTGTTCCAGTTCTCGATTTATTCCCCTAAAAGCCTCTTCTTCATCATATTCCGATTATTGGTTCATTATTTCACAATTAGATAGCGTATTTGGATCTGGGCGTGAAGTCCGCAACCATGTCATGTCATTTAAAGCCGCATTATTATAACTGAAAAGAAGAGATAAAAGAAAAAATAACAAAAATCAGAAAGAATAAAGAAAAATAAGATGACAAAATACTGATTTTATTTCTTGGAATTGGAAAGATATAAGGATTTACATCTCAGGAAATTAAAGACATGAAACTAAAGAAAAACATCCGAGTTACACCCTGGGATAACTCGTGATGCAGGTAAGGTGGCAGGACAAGTCTACCCGGACTCCCGCCTGACTGGAAATGGTGTAGCCTCCCAATTCTGAAGCTTAGCATTTGGCCCCATATATAGCACCTCAGCGGTGCTTGTGCCTTCTCCCGGCTGAACCATGTGGGTTTCGTAAAGCATTTCTCTCATTGCCCCACATATTTCCTCAATCTCTTCGGCTGTAAAGGCTTCATCCTCTTCTTTATCATACCTTGGACTGACGAAGGTTTCGTACAAGTGTGGCAGTGGTTGAGGCAACTTCCATCCTTAATTTTTTCTCTTTTTTGCCCAATCTTCGTCTTTAGGAGTAGGGTGGAAACCTATCCCAAAGAGTTTCTTAGTTGGAGGCAAGGTGATAGGTTCAGTTATTCCTTGCAATGATTTTCCAAGTCCTTTTCCCGGTTTGAATCCCTGTCGGATCATTTCTTTAGCCACCATGATTGAGGCGTTAGACAGGAAAGGTTGGGGGCAAGGGCTTCCTTCTTCATACTGGTCGGCGACCACAATTTCGAAGGCCTGATAAACTATGTGCTCGCTTTCTTTTCTTGCTTCAAGACATGGGACTGAAGGGTCCCGATAGATTGACTGCTCATCTTCCTCGTGGACCACGATCTCTTGACCCTCATGCTCGAATTTTATCATTTGGTGAAGGGTAGAGGGTACAGCTGCGGCTGCATGAATCCATGGCCTCCCCAGAAGAAAGTTGTAGGATGTGTCCATGTACAGAACCTGGAAAGTTATTTCAAAATCTACCAGGCCAATAGTAAAAATCAGGTCGATCTCTGCAATTGTGTCCCTTTTTTTACCATCAAAAGCCCGTACACAGACATTGTTGGGTCGAATTCTTTCGGTCCCAATTTCCATGTGTTGTAAAGTCAAGAGCGGGCAGATGTCGACCCCGGAACCTACATCCACCATAGCCCTTTTCGTATAGTACCCTTCGCATTTAACTGTTAGGTGCAGGGCTTTGTTATGTGCGGTTCCTTCTGGGGGCAAGTCATTCTTACTGAAGGAAATCTGGTTGATTGCAAAGAATCTCTCCGCCATTCTTTCCAGCTGCTCTACAGAAGTCTCAACAGGCACGTATGCTTCATTAAAAGTCTTAATCAGTACCTTCTGATGTTCGGTGGAATTCATCAATAGAGATAACAGGGAAACTTGTTCGGGAAACCTTCGAAGTTGGTCAATCACTTCATAATCTACCATTTTCATCTTTTGAAAGAAATTTTCTGCTTCCTCGGCACTCACATTCCTTTTAGATGGGAAGCGTTTTCTAGTGGTGCTGTTTATTTCTTCCAAATTGGCATACCTTTCAGTAGGGTGGTTTTCTTGAACTGCTCCTGAGATTTCTTTGCCTTTATAGGTCACCACCATTTTGTTGTAATTCCAGGGTACAGCAGCAGGATCTGTCATCGGCTTCTGTGGCACGCGCCCAATAACCACTGGCTCATTCAGTCGAAGTGGTTTGATTGTTCCCCAGACCACATAGGCTCCCCTTGGCACATACATTGGTGTTCCCTTTTTCGCTTCAAATTTTTTCCGAGGACTCAAAGTCAACTGGTTTTCTTTGCTGCCTCGTGGGATATAGAGAACACCATCTCTTGGAGGCATTGCCTCCGTTCCTGCTTTAACTTTCATTTCTGGTTTTTGCTTGAGTAGCTTGGGTCTTCTTCTCCCCTTTATCTTGCTTCACGGCGATTTTTGGCTTTCTCTCTATATCAGCGATGGCAATTATGGATTTTAATGCGGGATCAAATTCCCCATCTTCACAAATCATCCCAATCACCGGCACATTGTTGTGAACTGGCAAAGGATTGTTAGTCACATTTGGAACCTCCTCGTCCCTTACCACTATCTTTCTTTGTTCTATCATGTCCTCCACAGCCCTTTTTAAAGTCTAACAATTGTTCGTATCGTGCCCTTCTACACCTGAATGATAGGCACATCTGACACCTCTCTGATATGATGGTGATTCCGGGTTTTGCCTGTTTGGGTGTATGGGTTGCAGGAAACCCATTTGGACAAGCTTTGGGAATAACTCAGAATATGGTTCACCGATGGGGGTGAAGGTTTGTCTCTTGGGTGGTTCCCGAGGATAGAAGTTATTCTGGGGTGGTTGGGGATTATAGTGGTTTTGGTGAGGAGGCTGATTTCTTGGAAGGGGAGCTTGGTTTCGGTTGGCTTGTTGCGGTGGTCGGCCGTAAGGTTGAGCATTCATGACCATGTAAGGCTGAGGAGCATAGGCCTCATATTGGTGGGGGTAGTAGTGTTGTGAGGTTCTCTCTGGAAAATGGGGCCTGGGGTTACGATATTCTCTTGCTTCTGACGCCGCCATGAACGTCTCTTCCTTTTTCTTGCCCCTTACTAGTCCTCCGGACCCACCTTGGATGGCTTGGGAGGTTGCTCTTATGGCTACCTAGCTCAAGATTCTACCCGTTTTCAGACCATTTTCTACCATTTCCCCAATTTTAATTGCCTCTGCAAAAGGCTTTCCCATGGCCGACATCATGTTCTGGAAGTAATCGGGCTCTTAGGCTTGCAAGAAGACAGTGACCATCTCCATCTCATCCATTGGAGGTTTCACTCTTGAAGCTTGTTCGCGCCACTTAATTGCGTATTCTCTGAAATTTTCTGAGGATTTCTTCTTTTGATTTGTCAGAGAATTCCTATCCGGTGCAATGTCTATGTTGTATTGGAATTATCGAATAAATTCCCAGGCAAGATCATCCCAAATATGCCAACGTGAGATGTCTTGGTCCATAAACCACTCAGAAGCAATGCCGACCATGCTTTCCCCAAAATATGCCATCAAAAATTCCTCTCTGCCACCGACTCCCTGTAACTGATTGCAGTACTTCTTCAAATAAGCAATGGGGTCGCCGTGTCCGTCATACTTTTCAATTTTTGGCGTTTTGAACCCTGATGGCAAATGGACATGCGGGAACATACACAAATCCGCATAGGAGACACTCTTCTGCCCGCTCAAACCTTGCATGTTCTTTAAGCTTTGTTCGAGGCTCCTCATTCTCTTAGCCATCTCATCCTGCTCGGGTGCTCTGGGATTTTGCCCAGGTGTAAGCTCGTATCGAGGCTGCTGAGGGTAAGCGTTGGTGGTAAAACGGGTAGGTTCCAACGAGAAGGATGGTGCTTGGAATGTGAATGAGGATGAGTCACAATTAGGCTTGTGTATAGCGGGTTGTGGCGCAGTTGGACAAGGCGGTGCAGTGAATATGTTCGCAGCCATGTCTGTCACTGACACCCGGGGATAAGAATCCGAGGGTGATCCAGCGGAGTGAGCTGAAATGGTAGGGTACCCGAATAACTTACGGGGACGTTGGAAGTCCCACTTGTCCTCGCAAACAGCTCGGGGAATCCAGGGATCACACTTGGCGGCTCTCTTCCATTGTTCTAGTCGTCTAACATCTCCAACATGCGGAGATGCAGGATTCTGTTTTCCTCAGCAGTAGCTGATTCAGACATTGGGATGGCAGAGATTGAACTCTCCTCTGAAACAGGAATCGTTGGTAGAGGAATTTCCGAAGACATTTCTACACTCCCTTTCGACCTTGTGAAGTAAGCGTGAACACTTCCTTTCGACTTTGTGACGGATGGCTGAACACTTCCTTTCGACCTCGTAAAGTATGAATGTGAGGCCAGACTACCACAAAACCAACCACATTTCTATAAAACCTGGAGCGCAACAAGCAAACGGTTAGTTTGAAACAAATAACAGATATGTAATCTCACGTTGGGGTGTGATGCACCTATACAGTTAAGTGGGCTTCTTCATGTTTTGCATTCATTGCGTACGTCATTCTGGCTTCTCTTTACGCTCCTCTTTTTTATTATTATTTTTTTTATTCTTTTATTTTACTTTATAAATCTTTTCTCTCTCTTTTTTATTTTTATTTTAAGGTTATGGTCGAATCTGATGAAGATTGCCTATGTATCACGGCCCCGTATGAAGCAGACCAGCGTAGTTCGTGACAAAAACATGCAAGAAAAATAAAGAAACTTTTTTTTTTGGAATTTTCAATTTTTCATTACTAAAACAAACTATTACAAACTAGAACACTTTTGCAGAAAGAAAATAATAGGCGCAAGTTAAGACCAAATACAAACCCCAACACTATAGACATACTTTGACGTGCAAAGACAATGGACAAACAGACAACAGACCCAAAACAGGAAAAATACGGACACGAACTATGCATAATCTAAAGCTTTAAATATGGGTGCCCGCGAGGCATCGTTTGGCCTTGCCGCAGGCCTAGGTTCCAAATCCCTTTCAACTTGTTCTAATTCATTCATAGTCCACTTAACGTAGATCATCACTGCTGAGACAAAAGTAGTATGGGTCATGTCTTCACAAGCTCGGCATCTCCTGAAAATGGAGTGAGCAATGCCTCTAATCATGTCTCTTGTTTGCTTCTTTTCTATAAGTAAATGCTTTATCTGATTACTGCATGTTTTCAATGCCTGAGAATACTGTAGGTGCTGATTTTGTAGTTGCTGCACTTCTACCTCCATTTGGGCCAACAGGTTGTAACAATGTTTAATTTCAATCTCAAAATCTCTAGCCTGCTTAACTGCTTTACCCTCAAGGGCAGCCACCTTTCTCTTCAGATTGGCAACAATTTTCTCGTGGTCCCATTTCAATTGATTCAAGTACTGGCGACGCTCATCTGCTCTCGTGGCCCACTGTGCTTTGAGTTCTGCCATGATATTCTTAGACTTTTCTAACTCATCCCGACATTCCCTAACTTCATTTTCCAGCCCTTTTATCAATCGTTCATCTGATCGACTCCTCGGTTGTTTATTAGTGGCTATTATCAAATGCTGGATTTGGGCCCTAAACGCCTCATTTTCTCGGGCCAGTCTGTTCTTTTCACCCTGATCCGCAGTTACTTGCACACCGTTTTCGAATTTCAGACTTTCAACTTGTTGTTCCAACTTCCCAATTTCGGCCCGGTAACCTTCTTCTTTTGCTAACAAATCACATTATTCTAGGGATGACTCGGCAAAATCTTTGAGATGAGGTCTTTTAGCCGGTCTCCAGTATGACACATAACCTCTGAACCAAGCTTGATACCCAGGGGAAACTTCCCTTTTAGCACTATCCAATACACAAGTATTTGCTGCCAAATATTGACACTCGCTCCAGATCTGGCGAACTTCTCCTTCGAGGAACTGACTGTCCGGACTAATTTCAACCACTTGGGTACTCAGATCTTCATCTTTCGGCACTATTTGATACCTCCCAAGTTACCTCAAAACCCGATATTGTGCATAGGGCTGGATGCTTTTAAGTCCGATCAACAGAAAGTGGGGCCTGACTGCTGGCATATATAAGATCTCCTCAACAGGCAACCATCCAAGTATCCATTGGATTTGGCTGGCATTGAGAGTTCGGAATAATGACGTCCATGACGTGACTCCCTCAGGTAGACTAGCCCCTTTGATTCTTGCATAAAACTCTCCCGTGCAAGTTTTCTCAGGTGAACCATAACTCAAGAGCTGGGAGCGGTGGCATAAATGCTCGGTCATCAACATTTGTAACAACAAGTTACATCCCTCAAAAAAATTGCCCCCGGCTTTGCAAACAGTGAGAGCCCGGAAGATGTCGGCCACAATCATAGGCGCA
>MU723957.1:17357-99496 GCA_026770625.1 Nicotiana glauca
GTCTTTCATTGGGAACACTACAAGGCCCAAAAAAGCTATCATAAAAGCCACCCGCTTGTGTTTATCCCACTTGTGATGGTTATTTCTACTGTATAGCTTGATGTCTGGTTTATTGAACCCGCCCACGTAGCCGTATCTATCGTATATGAAGCGCAAACTGCAGAAACCCTTTGCAAGATCTGGATTGTGAACTGTGTGGGGTATCTTTAATGAATCTAAGAACTGGGGAGCAACCAAGTATTTGAACCTTAACGGGGCTTCATCATTTCCGATGTACCCGGCTATTTCCTCCAAAGTTGGGGTGAGCTCAAAGTCTGAGAAATAAAATACGTTATGTGCCGAATCCCAAAAGGTGACCAATGCTCTGATAATATCTCCCCGAGGCTGGATGTCTAATAAACCTGTAAGACCTTTTAGATACTTCTTCACTTCATCTGCCCCTTCCTTTCCTAAGTCATTCCACCATAATCGCAACTCGAAAGGGATTTTGGTCATTATTGAAAAAGGTACATTTTGCATCGTGCTTATCCTGCACATTTTTAAGGTGATTAAAAAAAGAAAAAGAAAATTTTTATTCGACTTGGAACAAAACTAACTATTTCTCTTTATTATTATTATTATTATTTTTTAAAATAAAATAAAATGAAAGACTCGATTTTCAACCACGACCTTTCAGCACTCTGAAAGATTTTAAGGCTGAGTGAGTCAATCGGTCAACAATCAAAAATTGACCAAAAATGGTTGTTTTTGCAAGGTCAGCCTTCCGGCGTTCCTTTCGGGAACATTCAGCTATTTATGTCAAATGTCCTTACACGAGTTATTTACGATTCTTCTCTTGTTTTCCGAAAAATAAAAGACCCGTATCGCAAGCACAGCCTTTTAGCGCCCCGGGGACGAAGATTTAAAGGCTGTGAGGGTTCAAAATCAAAACACGTCCAAAAGTGCCTGTTTATGCAAAATTAGCCTTCCGGCGTCGCTTTCGGGAATATTTGGCTATTTTTGACAAGAACGGCGTCACCCGACTTATTTATAACAAAAAAATAAAATTTGACATTTTTTTTTGGCTATTTGCAAAAGGGGAGGTTGGACCCGATTAGGGTTGCCTACATATCTCACATGCGGTGAGAATCAAACCAGCGTAGTTCTGCCAATTAACGAACTACTTTGAAACAAGACTCTTTTTTTCATTTTCATTTTTCATGGCAAGACCAACTATTTTCTATTTTTGAAACAAGAAAAAATAACGACTCTTTTTTCCTTTTTCATTTTCAATAAACAATAATACAACCTATTTTTCCAAACTAAATAAAGACTCATTTGTTTTCTTTTCTTTTAGTAAAACACACTATTAAGAACAAAACATTTTCATCTTTTTCATTTTTTTTTGAAAATTCGGTAGAGTTTCGACAGCATTTGGGCTTCGGTTTTTCTAAAACTAAACAATTAATTCTTTACACTATTATTTCTCTCTTTTATCAATTTCACAAAATTCTCGACGTTCAAAAACCGGTCAGCATGCGGGCCCAGAACAAATAAATGCAACACATAAAATGCATCATGGTCGTTGTTTCATTTCCGATTACCTGTCCTAGACGTATCCAACACCTATGTTGAGTCCCCTAAGTCAAATGCACGTGATGCAGATAAGCGCCCCTACTAGGGACCCGGCATGAAGTCACGTTAATTAGTTAGACTAGTAGTCCCCGTACATAATTGATACATACACAATTGACTAGTACCATTGATTCGAATATACTCACAAGAGTCCAAATCTAGCATTTTAAAGACCAAATATATGTCCAAGAAATGAAATATCCAAAGCATGCTAGACAGAAAATGAATGAACATGGTGGAATCAAACATTAACTACAACAAAAACTAATACTTTCATTTTAATTCCAGTTGGATCAACAGATCTTTACACACAGCTCAAACAAGCTTCGTTTCCATCATAGTTTTGAAGGAATACCTGGAAATTGCAAAGGGAAAGAAGTGAAGGATCAACAATGAAACAGTAGCAGAATGCAGCCTCAACAAAACCAGCTCAAAGCCAAAAATGATGTGAAGTAATAAGGAATAAACCAGTTTCAACTAAACAAATGACCCAGCATACTTTGAACCAAACTCAAACCAAAGCCTCAGATAAAACAGAAAACTGTTTTAGAAATGGGAAGCTCCAGAAATCACAATGAAAGTTCAATGGAATTGTATTTCCACTAAAATGTTAGCCTCTTTTCTTCCTCCCTCTTCCTCTTTTTAAAACTTGATTTTTCTAGCTCTCAAAACCGATTTAGCACTCAAAAATTGAACCCCCACAACAGTTCTCTCAATCCTTTTTCAACTCCCTGCTTCTTTTTTTATAACCACTGATCCCTTTAAACTATCCAAAGGTGTTCTATTTATGCTCCTCAAAGACAGCTCTGCCAGCCCTTTTAAAATCCGTTTTTTACCCATGATATTCCCTGAATTCCCCACCCAGAATATTAAAACACTAGTCAGTGGTGCCACTGACCTGTTTTTCTCTTTATTAAATCACAAGGGTATGGGTAGCCTATTTTCCTATTTTAACTAAGTATGGGGAGGATGTTTTCTGTTTTAATTCCTTCAGACTTTGTGACAGTGGTGCCCATGTGATCTCTTTTTCTTTCTGACTCTAAGGTGTATTAAACTATGTATTAACATATTGGTCCACTGGTATCAGCTGACAGACCACTCAAGCTAACGCATTTTCAAACTTTAAATTCCAAATCACCCTTGAAACCTGTACTAGAGATGCAGCTATAACCAATTCAAACCTACCAAACTCAATCAGTTACTGAGGTAAGTGAACTGAAGCCAATGAGACAAAACAATGCATTTAAACTTAACTGGAAACCAACGGAACGTAGCGATCGACAAATGATAGTCACCATGATCAAATTAATTCAATATTATTACTGCCTAAATAATGAACTAACCTCTAAACTTAAGCATACAAAACTAACTGACTTAGTTCGATCAAAAAATCAAAACAGAAACGGGGTAGGAGGAGAAAAAACATAAAAAGATAAAAATGATAAATAACAAAGAAAAAAGGATTGAAAGATACCCGGAAATCAAACAGACCAAACCGAAAATTCTTTGTCACTGTTCTTTGGATTGAAGTGGACCTTAATCGCATGTTTTCAATAATGAAAACATATGACTAAAGTCTAATTTAGTCCAAAGGTCATACGACAGTGTTCTTGCCAATCATGCCATGGCTCATTCTTGGAGCTTTCTCCTACTGTGTGGGATCACACCGGGTTGCTATTGTTATTGTTGGCCTGAAATAAAGAGAGAGGAATCTCAAATTATTTTTGTATTAAAGGACATGTGGACCATGAAGTTATGCTCATCGCTCTTAACTTCCACCTGCTCTGGCGCTTCACTCCTTTCGCTTTCCATGGAGTGAGGTGGTGCCATCCACTAACTTTTGCATCCCAAACCGGTGCAATGTCTCAAGAAGTGGCTTCCCAATAGCAGTGTTGGCGAGACCCATACTCGCCAAATTTTTCACCCAGCCACTTCTTCATCTTTTTCTGCTTCATCCTTTTCTGCTTTTTCATCTTTTTCCGCTTTGGAGGAGGTTCTCGAAGACATCGTTTGGAAGGTCGAGATGGGGTCCCTGAGGGGACGATTCTCGTAGAAATTGCTCCCAAATTTGTACCTCAGAGAGCAGATCAGACTTTTAACTGTTATTTTTTGCTTCTTTGTTTATGTGTAAGGACCCTTCGTCGTCTTTTGTAATCATGTGAAAGGACCTTTCGTGGGCTTTTGTAATCATCGTTTATTAATATAAAAAATTTCTTCAATTTGTCTTTGATTTATGCTGAATTTCCCTTTGTCTGTGTTTGTAAAGAATCCGAGCATGTGACTTTACCGATCGGTCCGATTACCGGACTCGGGTGTAGGTGTTCCTTTGGTTCTCGATTGGTTAATATGATATTCCTAGAAATACTTTTTCCATTCCTCTGATGGGGTCCGGACTGACTTGGTACCAACTTAGGCCGCTAGGACCCCTAACTTCGAACTGAGTGAGAGTAAGGCTTTGAATTTTTAAAACGAATTTAGCCTTTTAGGCCCTATTGATAATCCGTGAGGGAGAATTTGCTCGAACATATGATAATAAAGATAGCCCTTAGACATTCACAGACACTCCCCGAGTGAGAGTTTGCTCGAGCTCGAGCGGCCTAAGAAACTGCATTTGAACTTAGAGTGAAGATAGCCCTAAGGCATTATAAATAGACCCCGGATGAAGATGTGCTTGGACTCGGATGGCCTCTGGGATAAAGTAGTCGAGAGAGCATCTAACTTGATCTAAAGGCAAAAATAGTCCTGAGGCTTTAAAAATTCTCGAGTGAGAACTGGCTTTGGCTTAGATAGGCTGAGGGTCAAAGAATCAGGTGAATGACCCGTACTTGTAATACAAGAAATCCTCGAGATAGGGTACCACCTCGAGGTTTGGTTTATATCAATAGCTCCTTAGATCTCATAGTTATAGTGTCAAAAAAATTTCAAGATCGGTCACCATCTCTAGGCTAAATTAGTGTCGATAGATCATCAGAGCTTCAATTTACTTTGACAGGGATCCTCGAGATTAGGCACCATCTCGAGGCCTTGATTGATATTGATGGATTCTTGGAGCCTATACTCATGGTTGCAGAAATCCTTGAGATCGGGTGCCATCTCAAGGCTAGGTTGATGCGGGGGTCTTTGATGCCTCAAACATTGTATGACAACATTAATCGTATGACATATCATGAAATGACTGAGATGATCCCGCCGGTACATCTCCCCAAAAGTGATAATGGCCTAGTTGGAATTGATTGGCCTTTAGGGTAGGCAAACCGTCGCTGATTGCTCTATATATGAGTTTGTTTCCTTATTTTCTGAGGATTCCGCTATTTTGAGCCGCTACCATTTTTCATAGAGTTCTTCTTCCCTGCTTCAGCCTTTCTATCATATTAATTAAAAGTTTTTTCCTGAGTTTTATTATTCCTTCTCCTATTTTACCATATCCATGACTTCTATGCCCAAATTCGTTTACCCAGAAGATGAGGGTTTTGCCTCTTCTTCCCTCTCAATCTGTGGTACACCGCTGACATCTGGCGAGCCGACCTCAAGATGCTTTATCTCGAGGAGGGTCCTTTCATTAGAGAGACCTCCTACTATCGAGGGTCATTGTGATCATGAATCAAGGTTGACTTCATCAATAGGAGAGGAACACCTCGAGGCAGTAAGGAGAGACTATGGATGGGGAGAAAAGGTTATACTGCAAGCACCTTCCCCGAAAGAACACATCACGGATTATACAAAGGGTTTTTTACATGTATACACGTACCCCTTCATGTTGGATCTTCTCGATAGAGTCGTGCTTGACTTATGTCAAAGATATCGGGCTACCCTGGCATAATTTCACCCATCGTTTTAGAGGATAGTGTTGATGATGAGGTTCTTTGCAGAAGAAGCAGTGCTCGACTTCACCCTTAGCCATCTCATCAGATTGTACCAACCTTTTCATTGCAGAGGCCACATAGCTTTGCGATGCCGATCTACCAGGCCTTTTGTTATCGATGATGAAGAAGATGTGGACCGAAGGTGGATGAATTGGTTCGTCCGAGTAAGGACTGTCGATGTTATCCCTGTGGAGTTCCTACCATTTCTTGAGGAATGGAATGTCACACGTAAGTGGTACACCTGTGTTTTTATCCTTTCTGCTCATGGTGGAGACGGATTCTGAAATGATGCTTTTCCCTTTATTTTTTGGAGCAGTCCCGTGGATGCCATATGAGGTCCCCAACCTGACGGATTAGTCTTGGAAACTGGCAGCCCGCTCAACTACGATGAGTGTAGGTGGCGAGATCTGTCCAAAGGTAGATGGGAGGCAAAACACCACAGTACGTGCTGTGTGGTTTGTTTTCTTTGAAAGGCACTTTCTTTTATATGAACTGACTCCGCCATCTCAAGCATTAGGGAATTTCTTGAGATGAGATCGTGCCTTATCGGGGAGGATGAAGGATCATCAGCTTCGGGACTGAGGAATAATAACAAATGGAAGGAACCCTCGTAGGGCGAAGGTGCTCACAGCGAGACAAGTCCTTCCCAGAGGCCCAGATGAGATGTCTCGGCTAAGCCTGCAGTGCTCAAGGCTTATGACCTTAGGAAAATAACTTCTCCTTTACCTCCTTCTTTTCTTCCTGTTGAAGGTACTTCGAGGGACAAGGATTTTCCATTGCCGTCTTCTTTTTTTGGTCAAGGGTACTTCGAGGGGTGTTCAAGATCAGGGGCTGCCTAATTCAAGCAAGGTCTCAAACTATACAATTCCTATTGGGAATGATTCTACTGGGGCCAATAAGATCTGGCCGGTAGGTGCACGTTCGACCTTTGAGGAGGCCCAGCGGCTCTGCTTAAGTCCAAGATGCTTTTCCGTGAAGCCAGGTTGCGAAAAGCCTTGGACAAGGAGAAATACCTCAGGCTTTTTTGTGACAAATGGGGATAGAAGTTGGTATACATGTGGTACAATGTGAGTCAGAGCCAGAATTATGAAAGTTACCTCGAGGGACAGGTAGTTTCTGCTCTGAGGGGGAACATGTTTCTCCTTCCTCCCTCTATGATTAATGTTTTAATATTTTAGCTACGTAGAAAAATGGAGGACTTGTAACGTCTTTAGGGCGAAGTTAGCCAGGACAAGTGTGAGCGTGATGAGTAAAGTCGGAAGCAGATGCCCAAGTTGCAGCCAAGAAGAACGTTTTTGCCAAGGCTTCTTCCCTCGAGGCGCATCTCCGAAATGTTCATGAAAATAGATCAGTCCAAATGGGCATGATTGCAAGGCTCGAGTCTGAGCTTTTGGAGATGAACGCTAAGGTAATGGATGCCTGGGCTGAAGCTGAAGAGATTTGAGCTAAGGCCGAAAAGAAAATGGACATTTATTTAAAAAACGCTGACAACGCTTAAGCTGAGCTGAGAAGGATTTTCAATTGAGAGAGAAGAAGCAATAAGTATGCCTGGTGTAAATCTCAGAGGGAGACTCTTGAGGAGATCCATGTTATGGGCTTTGATCTCTTGAAAGAGATAAAGCAGGCAAAGGAGGACGAATATGACGCCAAGTTCCTTTTGTACGATGCCGAAGATAGTGAGGAAGGGGCGGACAGGCCACAGTCCCCGAGGGGGACGTAGATTAGGTTTTTTCTTCTTGATTCTTTGTACAGTGTTCTTAGAGATCTTTGCAAATGGAGCTTTTTGTATTTTTTTTCACGTATGCGTGTAAAAGAAAACCTTTCGGTTTTATCTTTCATGCATTTCCCTCTGCTTGTGTATGTCTTCCTTTATTTTGAATTTATATGTTTGTCGATGATTAGCCAGGTGAACTGCACTTTGAGTAATGACCCTTAGGTATATAATTTGGACCTGAGGCTTTGTTAGGATTGCTCGTATGCTCTTACGCATAAGGTTGGTGTGACCTTTAACATAGGTTGGCGACAATGGATCTTATGCATTTCCTTTAAATGTATTCAGTTAACTGTTTTCGGGCTAAGTCTTCGAGTCGGATTTCGACTCCAGCTCATTAACCCTTGAGTTTTTGAATTTTAAGTTGGCCCGTAGGCTCTTATGTGTTATGTCGGTATGACCTTTAACATAGGCTGGCGACTGTGGCTCTTATGTGTTTTCCCTTAGGCGTATTCAGTTACCTATGCCGGCACAGTCTTTGAGTCGGATTTCAACTCGAGCTCATTCACCCCTTAATTTTTTGAATTTTATGTTGGCCCTTAGGCCCTTGTGCATTGTGTCTGCACGACCTTTAATATGGGCTAGTGATAGTGGCTCTTACGTATTGGGTCGGTATGACCTTTAATATGGGCTAGCGGCAGTGGCTCTTATGCATTGGGTCGATACGACCTCTAATATAAAGCTGGTGAAAGTGGCTCTTACGCATTAGGTTGGTAAGACCTTTAATATGGGATATCGATAGTGGCTTTTACGTGTTGGATTGGTATGACCTCTAATATTGGCTCTATTTTTACCTCATTAAAGACTTTTGAAGTTTTTATGTTTGCTCAAATCTTCGTTGGTTCGATAAGAACCTCGATTGTGAGTTGTTGTGTGGTGATAGATGAGCACCAATGGATGTTTCGCTCGATGGCTGAATGGCTTTAAAGCATGTAGTTTGGAGCTGATATGATCGAAGCTTTTTCCTTAAGTCGAGGGTAGCCTGATTAACCAGTTCTTTTTGAAGTTTTTTCGAAGTAATTAAAGCCCTGTGATTTTAAAACGATGTTCAAGCGTCCCCGAGTCATGTTAGTTTGGATGGTACAGCCTTGTGTCCATAGTCATTGTATTTGGCCGGAGCATTTTTAGCCCCCGAGTGAAGTAATTTCGGTGTCTATATCGATGGTATGCCTTTTTAGGGGTCTTTCAAGTTTGGATATGTAGCCTTAAATTTAATATCAGGATTATGCCTTTTTTAAAGTCTTATAAATTTTTACATGCCTTACTTGAAGTCTTATAGATAAGTTACTTGGTACAAGTATGGTTCATGCCTTTCTTGAGGTCTTACAGATAAGTTACTTGGTACAAGAATGGTTCATGCCTTTCTTAAGGTCTTACAGTTTTGGTGTTGCCTTATATAGATTTTATATTGTTGGTAATGCCTCGTGGAGGTGTTACATTTTCTAGCATTGCCGCATGGAGGGATTTCGGACTTGTGGTTTCCTGCTTGGGGTCTTATGGCCTTGAGTTTCTAATAGCTTGACGGGATGCTAGTCAACGACATTCCCCGAGGCGTCGAATGTTTTTTTGGCTCTAGAGCCATTCTTTTGTAAACTTGGTTTTGCCTCATTGAGGGCTTATGAGTTCGAAGTTTCCGACCTGTAGGTCATATGGCTTCGAGTTTTTATGAAAGTCCTGAATGTTTGGGAAGTTTTTGGCTTTAGAGCCATTTCTTGCAAAACTAGTAGACTTCTTTGAAGCGCAAAGTGTTTTGATGGAAGAAAAAATATTCTTTGATTACTTTTCACAGGTATACATGTTTTCATCATCTAGGGCTCAGTTATTCTACGCGGACACGGTTCGTTCGATCGTTTGGCCCAATCTAGGGCTCAGAAACCCTTTTTGGCACGTCTTCACTTCTCGAGGAGGTGGCCTCCCAGGGGGATGCCCCCCAGTATTCGAGGTTGATTTAAGAGAGGCCTTGGATACTTGTTGAGTTCTCCTTAGGTAGCATATAAATGTTGCCTCATTAAAAACCTTGTCGGTAAAACCCTTCTTGGGATAAAACCCGATCGAAAGAAAAGAGTGCAACGTATGACTTGAAACCTAAGGTCTTCGAGTTGGGTGGTGCTTTGACTACTTTGATCGGACACCTGTACAAAGGTTAGTGTAAAATGTGAATAAAAAGGGGAGACGGCTATACCTTGGTGGTGATGGCACTTTCAGCCTCGACATGCATAGATTGTTTGTTCCGTGGACGCGGTCCTTTGATTATTCAGTCGGATGTAGCCGAGAATGCATCTCATAGTTTATAATCCACTATTTTTTTATCCTTTCTCTCATTTGAAGTTGAAAGCGTCGATGTTGGTGCCACATTGTGCACTAGGAACATCTCCCTCGCTGCATATTATTCCCCATCTACGGTGTTGAGTCCACTAAGTCAAATGCTCGTGATGCAAACAAACGTTCCTACTAGGGATCCGGCATAAGGGTTTGTTATACTAGGTTTAAAACTGGGTTTATTGTTCTAGACCTGGCTTACCCAAGTGGACAACTCAAGCCGGGGGGGGCAGCGTACCGGGGATACAGAAGCGCCGCCGGCTTAGCAACTTATCCAAACCTCATTCTACATGGGATAAGACTCTAAACAGAAGAGAAGTCACACGAAGTGCACCCTTCTCCATGATGTAGAAGACACAGAGAGAGGAAAGGTTTCATAGCAGTTTATATATACAATTCATCAAATATCAAAGTGGTAAAGCATTTAGCACATTTAGCATGAAACTTGTAGGAAAATCAGATAAATCAAAATATAACAATTATTCTAACTCGAATTCTTGAACCCTGAACCAAAATTTTGGGTTCGTATTCCCCAGCAAAGTCGCCAGAGCTGTCACACCTCATTTTTACAGACCTACCCGAAGGATAGTGTATAAGGGAGTTTTTTCAATTAAAGTGACATTATTCGAAATGGGATTATTTATTTATTCAGAATTGCCACTTGGGATAGGTTTGGCTTTTGGTGTCCCAAGTCACCGGTTTATCTTGAATCCCAAATCGAGGAAATTTTGACTTTCCAAATAAAGTCTGCGAACCAGAAATTCTGACTAAGGAATTCTGTTGACTTGGAAAAAGGTATTAGTCACCCCCGGATCCCATGGTTTAAAAGTTTCAGGTCTCAAGATCATGTCCAAATTTAAACAAGGGGACTTCCATTACTGAAAATCCCCTTAGTTCAAATTTGCTACCTAGCTTGAAAGGCCCAAATGTTGCATTATAATTGAATTAACAATTTTAAAACATGAATTCAGGCTTTAAACCTATTAGCCTTCATAATCAACACAAGACGAATAGAAATGTTTTCAGCTTTATAAAAGTTGTCAAACGGTTGAACTTCAGTACAAGCCCAATTCGAAGAGGGTTGTCTTTAATGGACTGCAAAGTGCACTGGCTCAAGGCTGAAAATACCTGTACTTCTCATGAAATAACTGGGCCCAATGTTAGCCCAGTTTTTCATGGTCCAAGCAACATGAACAATAGTAGAGACAGGATCAGCAGTAACACTGGATTATCAACATCTTATCAACACTAGATTGCTAGCATTGGATTATCAACACTGGATTAACATGTAAATGTAAGATCAAGGACCCGATCACCTATTTTTAAAATTTAGTATCAATTAAATGATGATTCAGCTTATAAGCTCACACTTTTGACTTTACTTTTAATGGCTGTAGATGGACAAACTACATTAATTAACAAGTTTGAAGCTAAAATATGAGCAAATGGATATTTTTTTGTTTTTGCAGATCTTTTAAAACTCTAAAGTCTAGGTGACAGGATTTAAACGCTAAACAGGGATTATCAACATCCGCAGGAATAAAAACTAACACAAAAAAAAACCTAATCACTTTATGATCTAACACTTGAATCATACGGAACTTAAACGAAGGTTTGAAAATCTGATTATGATCATTTGAAGTAAAAATCACACACAAATACAGGGGGCAAGCATTGATAAACCCCAAACCATTCCTACATTTGAGCTAACGTCAACTTATAAATCCTATCTAAATTACTCAAACGGAAGCAAACAAATAGAAAAATATGTTGAGTCCACAACCCACAATTAATTACAAATAAAAATCTAATGAAGTCCTGAAACTGCTGGAAATACAATAATGAAAATCAACAGAGAAATCATGTAGCTCTTCATTTCATTTCCAAAACTTGAGAGCTACATCTGAGTGGATTCATGATGTGTACCTGGAAATTAGAACAAAATGATGGGGAATTGAAGATCAGCTAAAATAGCAAAAGACAGCAGCAGTAAATCCAATTTAAAGCCCGGGAAATGGTGTCAAATAAACCAGGAAATTATTTCAATCAAATAACACCAATAAACAACCCAAAATCAGCTTGAATGACCCCAAATTGAGCTTGATATAACCTCAAGGACCTCTAAACTTCAACAACTGAAATTTTCTGGATCTTCAAGGCTTAGAAACCTAAGATCTAAAACTCTAAATGCTCAAAAACTCTCAGATTCTGCAGCACTTTGTGTTAATTTTTTGTATTACTTCTCAAACTTTCAGGTTTTAGGATATTTTTTTGGTTTTTGGATTTGAATTTGAATTTTAGATCTATGGATCTAAAAACTTTTCAATTTTTTTTGAATTTTTCAGATTTTTTTGAACTCCCCCAACTTTTAAACCTTTATTGAATTTTTTCAGATCCCTCTAACTTCTTTTTCAAGGCAAGGGATAGCCCTATTTATATGCCAAGTTAGGGCAATTTTCAGATTTTTCTTTTGCATTCTAGGTCCCTCTTTTATTTTCAGATTTTTCTTAGTTAGTCCTTCAATTTATGACTTGTTGGTCAAGTTATACTACCAAGTTCCTGATTTTTAAAATTAAAACCCCATCCAGAAGGTTCTAGTGGTTTTCAATTCCAGTTACTACATTATTCTCTATTTTGAAATATCTAAATTACCCCTGAATTAATTCTGAAATTACTATCCTATGTCAATTAACCCCAGCCCCTTTTAACTCGGTCAAAAATTAACCAAGGTTAATAACCCAGGAGCTGGAATCATTCAGATAAAACCAAACATAGTCTAACTAACCAAAATCCCTAAAATTGAACTACCAAATCAAATTATAGCTTATTCAAGTTTGAATTAACTCTGATTATTATGTATCCTAAGACTAATTTTGTTATTAAACTAACAAAACAATAAACCAATCAATTAAAAACAAACAAGTAGAACTGAAATTACATGGCAGAATAAACAAAACAAAATCAAAATGTAAAACAGTAGCAAACATGGAATCCTACGGTTAAAATGAAACAAGCAATCAAATCAAATAACAAGAACGAAATTAAAACTGTAATCAGAACAAATAAGAACCCTAAATCAACCCCAACTCAAACAAAATAAAAGAAATACTGAAGATGAACGAAAAGGAAAAAAAACAGAAAACTATGCATTAAAGGAAAAATTTACAAATAAAGAAGGAAAGGAAAATTAAGAAAACTCACTGATTAAACTCGAAATTACGCTTGATGTTCTAATTCACATGAAACTGATGCTAATCACCTATTCTCTGTTAAAAACAAACGAACAACATTAATTTGTAGCGAATCAATTCCTCAATCACGAAGAACAAAGCCTTGGGTCGATGCAGGTCACCAGGTTCAACGGAAACTGGTTTGAACTGTTGAGGCTCGAACTCATATCTAAGATTTGAAGAATTCTAGATAGTTTCAAAGGAAACCAATGTCATATTAGGTGGGAGGTAGGCAGGCGGGTTATGGGGTGTTGTTTTGAGGTGGTTTGGAGGCGGAGCCACCGTGTACGGTAGAGGTAGGGGTGTTCATGGTTCGGTTTGGGTCGGTTTTTCCTTTAAAAAAAACCAAACCAAGTAAGTCGGTTTTTCAAATACTAGAACCAAACCAAACCAATAAAGTCAGTTTTTCTCAATTCGGTTTATGTCGGTTATTTCGGTTTTTTTGGTTATTTGTCGGTTTTTTCTTAAATACAAGACATACACTATCAAACACATTTTCCGGCGACCACATTTTCAATGTAACAGTATCAAATCAATTGCCCTTTGAGAAATCTATAATTTACCGAAATATATTGATGATAATTGAATCAAATAATGATGAATAATTTAAGGACCCAATTAAAAATATGTTATTTTTAACGAAATGGATTCTTACACTAAACAAAAGAAAACTACCAATCAAACTAGAATGTAAAGGTAAAGAACTATATTAAAAGTGCAAACTATTAATATTTACCATAAATTTTTGAAACTTTGTCTAACAATATACATATATATAGGTGTAATAATAAATTTGAAATAGCTACTCCAATAGTCGGTTTGGTTCGGTTTTTTTCTGATTAAAACCAAAACCAAACAAAATTTGATCGGTTTTTAAATTTCAAAACCAAAACCAAACCAAACCAAAAAGTATCGGTTTTTTTGGTCGGTTTGGTTTGGTTTTCGGTTTGGTTCGGTTTTTCGGGTTTTTTTGAACACCCTTAGGTGGAGGCGGCGGCTAGGGTTTTGCATATTTGAAGGGATTAGGTAGGATTTGAGCGGAGAGGGGTTTGGATTTGGAAAGGAGAAGAAGAGAGGAGGTTGTGGTCTAAATTTCATAGCCATTGGACAATAGCCACCGGCGGAGGCAATTTTCGGTCGGTCGGCGGCGAACGGTGGTGTATTAGGTGTGTGAGAGAGATGATCGAATAAGGGGTGGGGTGGGGTTTGGACATATACATATCAAGCCTATCCCAGTTGAAGATCGTTCGATCAAAAGAACCTAGACGGCTCAGATTTGATCTTACAGAAACTCCGTCGTTTGGCCATTGCAGGGGCTGGACCGGGTGGGGTATTTTGGGCTTGGGATGGCATGGACGGGTATCTGGGGGTTTGATTTGGGCTGGTGTATTATTTGATAACAGGCCCAAACGTGGGTATTTAGACAGGCCTGCCCTTTTATTTGTATTTTCCAAATCCTTTAATTCTCTTTTTTCCTTTATTAGTTTTTCTCTCTTTCTTTTTTTTGATTTTAAAACTAAACTAAAAATTAAACCTCACAATAAATTGAAAATACCTAATTAAGCTACAATTATCCTAATATCAATTTAAAGGAAATTAATAAACCTAAAACTAAAATTAAAATCAAACCAAACAAATCAAAGTTTCTTTATGATCTTTTTTTGTATTTTTGTAAAAGCCTAATTACTAATTAGTCCAAAAATGTAAAATTAAATCCTAAATGCTCGTGCAATTTTTTTTGTATTTTTTAGAATTATCATGCACACACAGATGAAAAAATGCACACAAAATTACACAATTAAATCCTAAAATAAAAGAAAAATCCTAGTTTTAATAATTCTATAGGAATAATTCAAGCGGGGCAATAATCACGTGCTCACAGCTGCCCCTCTTTGCTCGGAGACATGAAGGATTTTTGGGCAAGGATAAATGAGCAATTATGAGAGATTTTTTCCTGCTTTGCATTCCATGAGAAGCATTTTTGAAAAACGTCTGACCGAACCTTGCTTCATAGGTTGCCTACATATCCTTGGCTATAAAGGAATCAAGTCAGTATAGTTCTGGAAGTTTTGGTAACTGGGACTACCAGGGGCTGTGATTTTACTGTTGTTGCTGCTTGCTGACCTCCTTATTACACCAAAAGCAAAATCAAAGCTAAGCTAGCTATACCTATCAACTATGAGTTACAAGATTCCTATCTATAAATCTCTTGAAGCTTGATCTTGAGTCTTAGCTGGTTTTGTTATGGACTCCGATCTAAATCTTGATGCTCGCAAGCTATAGGCATGGGTTCTTTTGTCAGCATTGGATCAGAGCGGGACAGGCGGAGCTTGTGACTTTAATTAAGTTTTGATCAACTCGCATCTCTGTTTGCTTCAGAATTTTGAATTCATTTCTTTTGTTATTTTTCTTCTTTTCATTATTCTGGATTAAGATTCATCCTTTTGGTCATCTTGAACCCTGTGCCTCGAGGTCAAACCTGCTCGGAAACCAAAACAAACAAACGAACAAAATATTTTTGCCCCAGTTTTCACTAGGAGAATTTCGTGAGTTATTTGTGACAAAGTCTGAGCTCATTCTCTTTTTTTCAAAGAATTGTATTTATCTATGATGGAACAGATTGGGGAGTGGGACCCTATTTCTGAAAGGTGCAACTCCGGGATTAAAGCCCTAATGTTGGCATAAGGTAAGAAGCTCAACTCAGGGATTGGAGCCTTAATGTCGGCAAAAGGAAAAATGCTCAACTCAGGGATTGGAGCCCTAATGTTGGCTAAAGGAAAAAATGCTCAAATCATGGATTGGAGCCCTAATGTTGGCTAAAGGAAAAATTGCTCGACTCAGGGATTGGAGCCCTAATGTTGGCTAAAAGGAAAAACGCTCAACTCAGGGATTGGAGCCCTAATGTTGGCTAAAGGGAAAGACGCTCAACTCAGGGATTTGAGCCCTAATGTTTTCTAAAGGGAAAGACGCTCAACTCAGGGATTGGAGCCCTAATGGTTGCTAAAGGGAAAAATGCTCAACTTAGGGATTGGAGCCCTAATGTTGGCTAAAGGGAAAAACGTTCAACTCAGCGATTGGAGCCCTAATGTTGGCTAATGGGAAAAACGCTCAACTAAGGGATTGGAGCCCTAATGTTGGCTAAAGGGAAAAATGCTCTATTCAGGGATTGGAGCCCTAATATTGGCTAAATGAAAAAATGCTCAACTCAGGTGTTGGAGCCGTAATGTTGGCTAAAGGGAAAAATGCTCAACTCAGGGATTGGAGCCCTAATGTTGGCTAAAGGGAAAAATGCTCAACTCAGGGATTGGAGCCCTAATGTTGGCTAAAGGGAAAAACGCTCAACTTAGGGATTGGAGCCCTAATGTTGGCTAAAGGGAAAAACGCTCAACTAAGGGATTGGAGCCCTAATGTTATCTAAAGGGAAAAGCGCTCAACTCAGGGATTGGAGCTCTAATGGTGTACTAAAGGAAAAGCGCTCAACTCAGGGATTGGAGCCCTAATGTTGGCTAACAAAGTAACAGGTTGATGTTGAGAATTCTAAACTATCCTCTTTTGTGGATTTTCTTCTTTTGTTATCTCTTTTTTTTCTATTTTTTTTTTATAATATTCAAGAAACAACTTGGAGGAAATTTCCCTTTTGTATTGATTATTGGCTACAAAGCTGTTTCAGCATTTGCGCGTTTATTTGCTTTTGGCTGCACCTACTTTTGTGCGGTCGCATGGATTGCACCTGTTTCAATTTTCAAACAAAGAACAATTGTTAGTTTGAAACAGTAGATGGTTTTGTGGCCTTGATTGCTTGATCCTGGCCTAACGTTTTTTTAGACCCTCTGCTGCTTGCTGGTTTTGAAGATTATTCTCTCTTTCAAACCGCAGGACTCAACTTTCAGGATTTCATGATGAGTTGCCCGTATGGGTCTCTGCCCTTTAACTTTACTCTTAGAACCTTTGTCCTCAGCTTTCTTTCCTCTTCCATATCTTTGCTTTAAAAGCATCAACAATCATGGCCATTCGGGATTCGCTTGATGCACCTACTGAGGCTGGGTATTTTTCTTTACCTTTTGCTGGGCAAAGCCCTGTAAAACTAGTCCTGCCACCTTTTCTTTGTAATAGTTTCGGAAACAGAGTTAAACCGAAATGGATTCAAAGAAAAAGTAAGCAAAAGGCAAGAAGCTGATTTTAAAGAGAAGCATCCCTTTCGGGGGAAAAGAATGACTTATCTGGGGGAACATGCCGGCTTTAAGTGAACATGACATGCTTCTTGGACTGGATGCCCGACCCGCACAAACTTTCCCAATATTCTCATAAAATCATCGATCCACATTTCAAAACTAGGGAACCTTTCCAGGACTCATTTAGTGGTGAGATGTCTTCTTTTCGGCCGATAGCGCCCTTTGCGTGTTTTTGCCAATCGACCTCTCTCATTTCTCTTCTCATCATCGCCCGATAGTGCTCTTTACGAGTTTTCACCAAACAGACTCTATCATTTTCAGTTTCTCTACTTACAACTCCTTATGGTGCCCGTGAGTTTTCACCGATAAGACTATCTCATTTTATTTCTCTCAATTTGGATTGCATCAGATGTTTTCAATTCCCATGCCTTTTTCAATTGATCGGAATGACTTGAACAAGGTGTTTGGGTAAAAGAATTTTGGATGGAATTATGACTTTGGAACTATTTTCATGGGCTGTTGGCCGAGCCATTATATCATCTGCCCAGTTTCACTTTTTGAGGGAATATAGGATTTTTGTTTTGGTGTGACTGAACCCCAGAGAGAGGCTACCTAGGTATCCTTTCTGAATCAAGTCAGACGTAGTTCAGGGAGATTGTTTTTTATTTTCTTTTGTTTTTCTATTTTGTTTTGTTTTCTTTTTCTTTCTCTTTCTTTCTTCTTCATTTTTCACTTCATTTCCTTTTCTCTTTCATTTTTCTCTCTCTCTCTTTTTTTATTTCCTTTTTTTTCTTTTTCTTTTCTTTTTCTTTTCTTTTTATTTTCTTTTTCTTTTCTTTTCGATAGTACTTTCGAGTTCTAAAGAGGGTAATCAAAGAAGAGTAACCGACTCAAATGGGTTTGCAAAGGGTTGAAAGTGTTTGAGTAATGAGAATGAAAGCCTTCGTCATCTCAACTGCACAAAGTCATCGTCGCAGAAAGCCTAGACATAGTACATTTTTATTTCATCTGCATTCACAGCTGCTTCGGGATCATTTCCTTCGTTGTCTACCAGATACAATGCTCCTTTCGGCAGTACCAATTAGGAGCAAACTTGCCTTTTGCTTCTTGGTGATGAGGAAGAATGAGTCTTAACACGAGTTGTCCCACTTCAAAATTCCTTGGGACGCACTTTCTTGTTATAAGCGCGGGCCATTCTTTGTTGGTACAACTGCCCATGACAGACCAAGGTCATCCATTTTTTGTCAATTAAAGACAACTGTTCCAGATGAGCCTTGACCCATTCACTATCCTCAATTTCTGTGTCAATGATTATCCTGAGCGAAAGGATTTCTACCTCTACGGGTATAATAGCCTCAGTTCCATAAACCAACAAGTATGGGGTTGCTCCGACCGATGTACGTACTATGGTGCGATATCCCAGTAATGCAAAAGGCAGTTTTTCATGCCATTCCCTGGAGCATTGAATCATCTTTCTCAAAATGTTCTTGATGTTGTTGTTGGCTGCTTACACCGCACCATTGGCTTTGGGCCGATAAGGATTAGAGTTGCTATATGTTATTTTGAATTGTTCGCATACTTCTTCCATAAAACGACTATTCAGATTGGCAACATTGTCTGTCATGATCGTTGCGGGAATGCCAAAACGACAGATAAGATTAGAATGCACAAAATCTACTACCGCTTTCTTGGTGACCGATTTGAGAGTGATACCTTCAACCCACTTCGTGAAGTGGTAAATGGCAACCAATATAAATCTATGTCCATTTGAGGCTTTTGGCTCGATTGGCCTAATGATGTCCGTACCCCAGGCAACGAATGGCCAAGGTGCCGACATAGGATGCAATTCCATCGGAGGCGCATGAATCAAATCATCGTGCACCTGACATTGATGGCATTTCCGGACAAACCCGAAGTAGTCCTTTTCTATAGTTATCTAGTAATACCCTGCTCGAAGGATTTTCTTTGCCAAAACATAACCATTCTTGTGAGGTCCGCACACTCCTGCGTGTACTTCATGCATAATTCTTCCAGCTTCATCGACGTCGACAAATCTTAACAAGTTGAGATCAGGGGTCCTTTTGTACAAGACATCACCACTTAAGAAGAAACCACTTTCATGCCGTCTAATGGTTCTCTTTTGATGTCCAGTAGCCTGCTCGGGTTATTATTGCATTTTCAGAAACCTTTTGATGTCATGATACCAT
Organism: Nicotiana glauca; assembly: GCA_026770625.1. Classification (NCBI taxonomy): domain Eukaryota; kingdom Viridiplantae; phylum Streptophyta; class Magnoliopsida; order Solanales; family Solanaceae; genus Nicotiana; species Nicotiana glauca. The sequence goes on from MU723957.1 coordinate 36,534, forward strand.
GGTTGGGTGATTGGTTCTCCCTCAACCATTTTGCAATAACCATGCCTTTCCTTGATTTGGATCTCTAGAGGATCAATATAGGTATTGCCCGGGTAAGGCAACATCGAGGCCAGAGTGGCGAGTGCATCAGCTAGTTCATTTTGACACCGAGGGATGCACCTGAACTCTATTGACCTGAACTGCTTGCTGAGATCCTCCACATATTGTCTAATAAGCTTAATATCTCGGGTTTCCCACTCTCCTTGGTCTTGCTGGATAATCAGATTTGAGTCCCCCATAATCAATAACTCTTCGACATCTTGGTCGATCACCATGTTCATACCCATAATGCAGGCTTCATATTCAGTAGTATTGTTTGTGCAGAAAAACCGAAGCCTGGCTGTGGCCGGATAGTGCTGACATGTGGGTGAGATCAAGATTGACCCAATTCCCACAACTTTGGCATTCACTGCTCCATCAAAAAACATTTTCCAAGCATGGGTATCTTCAGAGATTGCTTCTATTGAATTTACCTCTTCATCTGGGAAGTAAGTGCTCAACGGCTGGTGTTCCTCGTCAACCGGGATTTTAGCCAAATGATCTGCCAACGCCTGGGCTTTCATCACTATGCGAGTGACATAGACTATCTCAAATTCAGTGAGCAGAATCTGCCACTATGCTAATCTCCCCGTGGGCACCGGTTTCTGGAATATGTACTTCAAAGGATCCAACCTGGTTATGAGGTAAGTGGTGTGAGCTTGAAGATAGTGTCTCAGCTTCTGAGCAACCCAAGTCAAAGCACAGCAGGTTCCCTCCAAGAGAGTATATTTAGCTTCATAACTGGTGAACTTCTTGCTCAAGTAGTAGATTGCCTGTTCTTTCTTCTCGGTTAAATCATGTTGCCCGAAGACACAGCCAAAAGAATTTTCCAAGACCGTCAGATACAAGAAAAGAGGTCTCCCTGGCTCTGGTGGGACCAAGACTAGCAGATTTGACAGATATTCTTTGATCTTATCAAAAGCTTCTTGGCATTCATCCGTCCACTTGACTGCTGCATCTTTCTTCAGTAACTTGAATATGGGCTCACATGTGGATGTCAGCTGAGTAATGAATCGGCTAATATAGTGTAATCTGCCCTGTAAGCTCATCACATCTTTCTTAGTCCTTGGAGGAGGCAGATCCCGAATAGACTTTTTCTTTATTGGGTCTAACTCGATACCTCTCCTGCTGACTATGAAACCACAAAGTTTGACCGATGGGACCCCAATGCACATTTAGCCGGGTTCAGCTTCAGATCATACTTGCGCAACCGCTCGAAGAATTTTCTCAAATCTCGAACGTGATCTTCCTGAGTTCGGGACTTGATAATTACGTCGTCCGCATATACCTCTATCTCCTAATGCATCATATCATGGAAGATGGCAGTAATGGCCCTCATATAGGTTGCCCCAGCATTCTTCCGACCAAATGGAATGACTCTGTAGCAATATGTACCCAGGGTGTGGTGAAGGTCATTTTCTCTATGTCTTCTTCATCTATCAACACCTGGTGATATCCTGCGTAGATGGATTGTATCTCATGCTTGGCGCAGTTACCAACACGGATGTGGATTTTAGGCAAAGGGAAATTATCTTTGGGACTTGCCCTTTTCAAATCTCTGTAATCCACACACACCCAGGTCTTTCCATGTTTCTTTGGAACTGGGACTACATTACCCCTGCTTTTAACTGTTTCATGATTTCTTCTTTGATCTTGTCACTGATGTCAGTTTTAAACTTTCTCTGCCTTTGCTGGAACGGAGAGAAATCGGGATAAGTTGGCAACTTATGAACCACTGGATCAACACTCAGCCCTCGCATGTTGTCATACGACCAAGCAAACACATATTTAAACTCAAACAAATTTGGATTATTGCATCCTGAGTTTTCTCATCTGTGTGAATGCTTATTTTGGTTTCATAGATTTCTTCAGAAGTTCCCAAGTTAACCGGCTCAGTATCATTCAAGTTCGGCTTAGGTTTATTCTCAAATTATTCCAATTCTCGATTTATTTCCCTAAAAGCCTCTTATTCATCATATTTCGGTTCTTGGTTCATTATTTCACAATTAGACAGCGTGTTTGGATCTGGGCATGAAGTCCGCAAGTATTTCATGTTATTTAAAGCCACATTATTATAACTAAAAAGAAGAAATAAAAGAGGAAAATAACAAAAATCAGAAAGAATAAAGAGAAAATGAACAATGAAATGTTGATTTCATTTCTTGGAATTGGGAAGATAACAGGGTTTACATTGGGAAATTTAAAGACAAAAAACTAAAAGAAACATCTGAGTTACACCCTGGAATAACTCGGGATGTAGAGAAAGTAGCAGGGCAGGTCTACCAGGACTCCCGCCTGATCGGAAACGGCGTAGCCTTCCAATTTTGAAGCTTGGCGCTTGGTCGCGTGTATAACACCTCAGTGGTGCTAGTGCCCTCTCTCGGCTGAACCATATGAGTTTTGTAGAGTACTTTTCTCATTGCCCCACATATTTCCTCAATTTCTTCAGTCCTGAAAACCTCATCATCTTCCTCTTCACTGTACCTCGGCTTGATAAAGGTTTCATACAAATGTGGCAGTGGTTGAGGTAAGACACATCCCTCCTTCTTTCTTTCATATGCCCTCTTTATATCATCTAGGGTAGGGTGGAAGCTTATCCCGAAGAACTTCTCAACTATAGGCAAGGTCACAAGTTCCGATATTCCTTGCAGAGCTTTTCCAAGGCCCTTCCCTGGATTGAAACCATGTCTGATCATTTCCTTGGCCACCATAATTAAGGAATTGGATAGGAAGGGTTGAGGGCAAGGAGTTCCTTCTTCATGCTGATCCGCCACCACAACTTCAAATGCTTGGTAGAATATGTGCTCACTACCTTCCTTTGCTTCTAGGCTTGGGACAGATGGGTCCCGATAGATTGACTGTTCATCTTCTCCATGAACCACAATTTCCTGATCCTCATATTCAAATTTCACCATTTGGAGGAGGGTAGAAGGTACAGCTTCTGCGGCATGGATCCAAATCCTTCCCAGAAGAAAATTATAAGATGTGTCCATTTCTAGCACTTGAAAATTCACCTCGAATTCCACCGGTCCAATAGTCAAGATTAGGTCAATTTCTCCAATGGTATCTCTTTTGATGCCATCAAAGTCTCTCACACAGACATTGTTGGGACGAATCCTTCCAGTCCCAATTTCCATGCACTGCAGTGTAGAGAGTGGGCAAATGTCTGCCCCCAAGCCTCCGTCTACCATGACTTGCTTTACATTATATCCTTCACATTTTACAATTAATTGCAAGGCTTTGTTGTGAGCAGCTCTTTCTGAAGGCAAGTCGCTTTTTGCTGAATGAAATCTGATTGACAGCAGAGAACCTTTCCGCCATTCTTTCTAGTTGTTCCATCGAGGTTTCAACTAGCACATATGCTTCATTCAGAGTTTTCATTAAAAACTTTTGATGCTCAGGGGATTTCATCAGCAATGATAGCAAGGAAAATTTTTCGGGACACGTTCGCAATTGATCAACCACCTCATAGTCGGCCATCTTTATTTTCCGAAAGAAAGCTTCCACTTACTCTGCACTTACAGGCTTCTTAGATGGAAAACGCTTTCTGGTGGCATTGTTTACTTCTTCTATGTTGGAATACTTCTCAAGAGGGGGATTTTATGGAAGCTCTCCCAAGATCTCTTTACCCTTATATGTAACCAACGTCTGATGATAATTCCATGGCACTGCAACGGGGTTCGTCATAGGCATCTGTAGTACGCGTCTAATAACCACGGGCTCATCCAGCCCTGATGGTTTGATTGTCCCCCGCACCACATAGGCTCCCTTGGGTGCGTATACTTTTAGTTCCCCTTTTTAATTCAAATTTCTTTGGAGAGCTCACAATCAGCTGCTTTTCTTGGAGGCCTCGTAGGACATAGAGAATTCTATTTTTTGGGAGGTATTGCATTTGTTGTTGTTTCAGCTTTCTTTTCTGGTTCTATCTTGGTGACTTTGTTCTTATTTTCCCCTTTATGTTGCTTCGGGGCAATCTTCGGCTTTCTTTCAGCATTAGCGATAGCAATTATGGCCTTTAATGCTGGATCAAACTCTTTATCCTCACAGAACATTCCAATCACAGGCCCATTATTGTGGGCTAGCAGTGGATTATTGGTCACGTTTGGGACCTCCTCATCCCTCAGCACTATTTTTCCTTACTTTATTAAATTTTCCGCTGCTCTTTTCAATGTCCAATGGTCATTTTTATCATGGCCTTCTACCTTTGAATGATAAGCACACCTGACACCGGCTCTAAAGGCAAGCGATGTTGGGTTATGCCTTGTTTGAGGGACCGACTGCAGTAGACCCATTTGGACAAGTTTTGGGAATAGATTAGTGTAAGATTCACCAATTGGGGTAAAATTTTGTCTCCTGGGTGGTTCATGGGGTGGAACGTTATTCTGCGGAGGACGAGGATTATAGTGGTTTTGGTGGGAAGGCTGATTTCTTAGGAATGGAGCTTGATTTCTATTGGCATGCGGATGCGGCTGGGCAAAGGGTTGAGCGTTCATGACCGTATACAGTTGAGGAGCATAAGCTATGTCGTGGTGAGGGTAGTAATATTGAGGGGTTCTTTCAGAGAACATGGGTTTAGGAGCGCGGTATCTTCTTGCACCCGACGCTGCCATCGACTTTTCTTCTTTCTTCTTACCCTTGGCCATTCCTCCAGACTCGCCTTGAATGGCTTAGGAGGTTGCTCTAATGGTTGACTGGCTCAAGATTCTGCCTGTTTTCAGACCATTCTCCGCCATCTCACCGATCTTAATCACTTCCGCGAATGGTTTGCCCATAGCCGACATCATGTTCTGGAAGTAATCAGATTCCTGGGTCTGAAAAAATACAGTGACCATTTTCACTTCATCCATTGGAGGCTTCACCCGCGATTCTTACTCATGCAACTTAATCGCATATACCCCAAAACTTTCTGAGGACTTCTTCTTCAGATTCGCCATGGTGTTCCTGTCTGACGCAATATCTATGTTGTACTGAAACTGTCGAACAAAATCTCTGGCAAGATCGTCCCAAATGTGCCATCTAGATATGTCCTGATGTATATACCATTCTGAGGTTATACCTACCAAGCTTTCTCCAAAGTAAGCCATTAGTAATTCCTCTTTTCCGCCAGCCCCGTGCAATTGATTGCAGTACTTCTTAAGGTGAGCAATGAGGTCGCCATGACCATCATATTCTCAAACTTTGGCGTTTTGAATCCCATGGGCAAGTGCACATGAGGGAAAATGCACAGATCGGTATAGGAAACACTCTTCTGCCCGCTTAAACCTTGCATGTTTTTTAGGCTCTATTCTAGGCTCCTCATCCTTTTTGCCATCTCATCCTGTTCGGGAGCTTTAGGAGTTTTATCTTGTCTATCTGTTAACTCAAACGGCGGTGGCTAGGAGTAAGTCTATGTGGGGTATTGAGGAGGCTCCGCTTGAAAAATAGGATTTTGGAAAGTGAAGGCCGAGGGATCAAAAGCGGGCTTGGGCAGCGAAGGCTGTGTTATGGCGGAGCATGGGAAACGGTGAAGATATTGGGAGCTACTCCTGATGTGAACACCTGGGGACGGACCTCAGAAGGTGTTCCTACAAAGTGAACGGATATGGTAGGTTTTCCCAATGGGGTATTCGGATGATTGATGGGAATGTTTGAAGTACCCCAGGATGTGGGAAACAATTCAGGAAAGCCGGGGATAGCACTTGGAGGTTCCCTTCCGTTAGTCCATGCATCCCACTTCTCCATAACCCGGAGATGTAAGATCTGGTTTTCTTCGGCTGCTGCAGACTCGAAGGCCGGGATCCCGAGATGGGTGCTATCTTCAATGATGAGAACTGTTGGCAAGGTCATTTCAGACGACATTTCTATGCTCCCTTTTGATCTGGTAAAATACTGATGTGATGCCAGTTTACCAAAAACCAACCACCGTTTCTATAAAACTAAGCTGGAACTTGACAGCAACAAACAGTTAGTTTGAGACAAGTAACAAATAGGTAAATGCACATTGGGGTGTGATGCACCTATACAGATAAATGTGTGTCTACATGTATGCAACGGTTGCATGTGTCATCCCGGCTTTCCTTGTTCTTTCCTATTTTCTTCTGTGATTTTCTTTTTCCTTGCCTGTTTTTGCTTTTCTGGCTTTTCTCTCATTTTTCTCATTTTTCTTTCCTCTCCCTTTTTCTTTTCTTTCATTCTTGCCTTTGCCTTTGCCATGGTTTCTTTTTCTCGATTTTCTTATTTTCTCTCTTTTGTGTTTCTTTTCCACTCTTTTTTATTTATTTGTTTCCTTCCCTCCATTTTTTTTCTTTTTTTCTTAGGATTACGGTCGAATCTTATGGAGATTGCCTATGTATTATAGTACTGCATGAATCAGACCAAGCGTAGTTCTTGAAAAACAAATGTGAAAACTAAAGAAACAATTTTGGGAATTTTCAATTTTTCATTAATAAAACTTCGACTACAAAGGTGTTAGACTACTTGTTTTCTTGGAAAAGGAAACTACAAACAGACTCGAAATAAAACAAACTACAGACTCAATGTTTGAAAATCAAGAATACATTAATGCTTCAACCATTGAGGCCCGCGGGGCATCATTTGGCCTCGATGCGGGCCAATGTGCGAGACCCTCTTGTAGTTGCTCCAAATCATTCATAACTCGGTGAAAGAAAGTCATCACTACAACATAGAAAGTGGTGCAAGTCATGTTCTCACATACTTGGCACTTCATGGTAATATAGTCTGTGATGGCTCTGATTTTTTCCTTAATTCTGCCCTTTTCCTGAAGTAGTCGGCCTATTTGCTGGTTCCAGGCTTCTAGCACCTGGGAGTCATGGAAGTGGTGGTCTTGTAACTGCTATATTTCTCTCTCCATTTTGGCCATCTGCCTATAGAAATGCTCCCTCTCAGCTTTGAAATCTTTAGCTTGCTTAGCTGCCTCGTTCTCAAGGGTAGTCACTTTTCTTCTTAGATTGGTAATAGTCCCTTCATAATCTCTTTTCATTTGTTGCACAAATTGGGCCCGTTCTTTTGCTTTCTTTGCCCATTGCGCTCGGATTTTTGTTATATTCTCCTCGTACCTTTATAAGTCTTCTTGGCACTATAAGACTTACTTTTTTAGTCCGTTTATCAACCTTTCATTGGCCCGGCTTCTTTCTTGGTTATTAACAGCTATTTTCATTTGTTAGATCTGAGCCTTAAGAGCCTAATTTTCTTGGGTCAGTTTCTTCTTGTCACCTTCATCAGCTGCGGCTCGCAAGCTAATTTCAAACAGACGATCCCAAACCTGCTTTTCCAACTCTCCTATTCTGGCCCTGTATTTCTTTTCCTTGGCTAACCAATCCCATTGCACCTGGGCCCCGTCAGTGAATTGTTGGACATGTGGCCTCTTCGCGGATCTCTCAGGAATTTGGAATCTTTTGCCAAACGAAATCAAATATTTAGGGTCCACTTCGCCTCTAGCCCGATCTCGCATTATGGTCTTAGGCTCAAGAAACCTACACTCATTCCATATTTGGTGGATTTTTCCTTTTGGAAATGCATCTTTTGGGCCTAGTTCAATGGCTTGTTTACTCAGATCTTCATCACCGTGGACGGTTTGAAATCTTCCCAATTGGCGCAAGACCCTGTAGGGAGCATAGGGTTGGATGCTCCGGATGCCCATCAAGAGAATATAAGGTACTTCAGCTGATATGTATACTGCCTCAGTAATGGGAAGCCATCCGAAATCCCACTCAATTTTTTCAGCGGTCAAAGATCTCAAACATGATAACCAAACCTCGGTACATTAAGGGAATTCAATACCTGTTACTCGGGTTTTAAATTCTTCAATATAGCTTAACCCGGTCAAACCATAGTTCATGTACCCAGTCCGGTGACAGAGGTGCTCTTGCATCCATAGTTGTAATAACAGATTACAACCCTAGAAGAACTTTCCCCCTTCTCGGCATATAGTCAAGTCTCGATAAATTTCAGACACGATCAACGGAACCACCGTGTTGTTGCCTTTTTGATTGAAGCATTTAGCATTCCTACGAGGCCGATATCTATATGACCATCTTTTCAGGGACAGACCACAATTCCCAAGAAGACTAACATGAAAGCCAAACCCCGTCTTGCTTCCCACTTATCCTTGTTTCCAGGATGTGTTAAACCAGTGTTGGGCTCTTCAAAACCTCGGGGGTTACCATATCGATGATACAAGAAATGGAGCATGCAATAGACTTCTGATAGATACCTATCTTGAACATCCTGGCTAATACTTAGCAAATCCAGGAATCTGTGGGGGGATACTGGTCTCGGTGACAATGGATATCGACTCCTGAGTTTTCCGTTAGGGCCTGCATAAAGCTCAACCTCCTCTAATGTAGGTGTAAACTTGAAGTCCAAGAAACAGAACACATTGCGAATCGGGTCCCAAAAAGGTATCAATGCTTCGATGATATCCGGCCTTGGCTTGATGTTCAATAATCCGATGAGGCCGCCCAGAATTTTTACCACTGTCTCTCTGCTGCCCTTTCCTAGGTCATTCCACCACATATAGAGCTTCAAGGGGATCTCTTTAAGGAATGTGAAAGGTTCAATTTCATTCGTGCTCATACTGCACATTTATTAAGGTAACTTAAAAGACAAAAAAGTGACCACTTTTTTAAAATTTTCATTTAAGAAAAATAAAGACCCGATTTTGCGGATACGGCCTTTCAGCACTTCGGGGAAGAAGATTTTAAGGCTGTGCCCGCTAACCATTAAAAATGACTCAGGGTGGTTGTTCTTGCACAAACAGCCTTCCAGCGCCTTTTTGGGGACATTCGGCTAATTTTAAACAAGAATGGCACCACCCGACTTATTTGTGACAAAAAGCAAAAAATTTGGCATTTTTGGGCAATTTTTGCAAAAGGGAAGTTGGACCCGATGAAGGTTGCCTACGTATCTCACATTCGGTGAGAATCAAGCTGGCGTAGTTCGGGAAGATTTGTCAAAACCAAATATTCTTTTGAAAAAAATCTTTTTTTTTTCTTTTTCTCAAAAAATCCGGTAAAGTTTCAGTACTATTTGGATATTGGTTTTCAAAAAAGGCGTCTAGCCTCACTTAACCCTAACACTGCTATTTTCTTTCCAATTCTCCCCCATTCTGTACAAGCCTATCAACATGCAAAGCCGAGCAAATAAATACACAAGTAGCACGTAAGATGCATCAGGATGATCTTTTCATTTTAGGTCACCTGTCCAAGACGGACCCAACCCCTGTGTTGAGTCCCCTAAGTCAAATGCACGTGATGCAAACAAACGTTCCTACTAGGGATCCGGCATGAGGGTTTGTTATACTAGGTTTAAAACCTGGGTTTATTGTTCTAGACCTGGCTTACCCGAGCGAACAACTCAAGCCGAGGGGGGACAGCGTACCAGGGATACAGAAGCTCCGCCGGCTTAGCAACTTATCCGAACCTCATTCTACATGGGATAAGACTCTAAACAGAAGAGAAGTCACATGAAGTGCACCCGTCTCCATGATGTAGAAGACACAGAGAGAGGAAAGGTTTCACAGGAGTTTATATATACAATTTATCAAATATCAAAGCGGTAAAGTATTTAGCACATTTAGCACGAAACATGTAGGAAAATCAGATAAATCCAAATATAACAATTATTCTGAGCTCGAATTCTTGAACCCTAAACCGAAATTCTGGGTTCGTATTCCCCAGCAGAGTTGCCAGAGCTGTCACACCTACCCGAAGGATAGTGTATAAGGGAGTTTTTCCAATTAAAGTGACATTATTCGAAATGGGAAATGGGATTATTTATTTATTCAGAGTCACCACTTGGGATAGGTTTGTCTTTTGGTGTCCCAAGTCACCGGTTTATCTTGAATCCCAAATCGAGGAAATTTTAACTTTCCAAATAAAGTCTGCAAACTAGAAATTCTGACTAAGGAATTTTGTTGACCCGTGGGAAGGTATTAGGCACCCCCGGATCCCGTGGTTCAAAAGGTTCGGGCCTCAAGATCAAGTCCAAATTTAAACAAGGGGACTTCCACTACTGAAAATCCCCTTAGTCCAAATTTTCTACCTAGCTTGAAAGGCCCAAAGGTTGCATTATAATTGAATTAACAATTTTAAAACATGAATTCAGGCTTTAAACCTATTGGGCTTCATAATCAACTCAAGAAGAATGGAAATGCTTTCAGCTTTATAAAAGTTGTCAAACGGTTAGGCTTCAGTACAAGCCCAATTCGAAGAGGGTTGAATTTAATGGACTGCAAAGTGCACTGGCTCAAGGCTGAAAAAACCTGGACTTCTCATGAAATAACTGGGCCCAATGTTAGCCCAGTTTTTCATGGTCCAAGTAACATGAACAATAGCAGAGACGGGATCAGCAGTAACACTGGATTATCAATATCTTATCAACACTAGATTACTAACTTTGGATTATCAACACTGGATTAACATGTAAATGTAAGACCAAGGACCCTATCACCTATTTTTAAAATTTAGTATCAATTAAATGATGATTCAGCTTATAAGCTCACACTCTTGACTTTACTTTTAATGGCAAGTAGATGGACAAACTACATTAATTAACAGGTTTAAAGCTAAAATATGAGCAAATGGATATTTTTATGTTTTTGCAGATCTTTTAAAACTCTAAAGTCTAGGTGACAGGATTTTAACGCTAAACAGGGATTATCAACATCCGCAGGAATAAAAACTAACACAAGCTACCTAATCACTTTATTGTCTAACACCTGAATCATATGGAACTTAAACTAAGGTTTGAAAATCTGATTATGATCATTTGAAGTAAAAATCACATACAAATACAGGGGCAAGAATTGATAAACCCCAAACCATTCCTACATTTGAGCTAACATCAGCTTATAAATCCTATCTAAATTACTCATGAAAATCTAACTAAGTCCTGTAACTACTGGAAATACAATAATGAAAATCAACTGAGAAATCTTGCAGCACTTCATTTTATTTCCAAAACTTGAGAGCTACATCACAGTGGATTCATGATGTGTACCTGGAAATTGGAACATAATGAAAGGAATTGAATATTAGCTATGTAACGATCCGACTGGTCGTTTTGCATTTCTGAACCCCGTTCCCTTAAATAAAACTTCTCACACTTGCTTTAACTAATTTATGACTTGCGGGATAGGTGGTTCAGAAGTAAGAAGAGTTTTGAGCAAGGATATGTCCATTTGCTTCTTTTAGTTTTTTTAAAAAGGCCAAGTTTGACTTCGGTCAACTTTCTTGGGAAACGGATCCGGATTTATGATTTGACGATCCCGGGGGGTCCGTGGGAAAATATGGGACTTGGAAGTATGTCCGTAATCGAATTCTGAGGTCCCTAGCTGGAGAAATGAATTTTTGATAAAAATTGTTTTATTGGAATCTTAATAGTTTAATAAAAAGGAAAAAATGCTTGATCATATTGGTATCGGGCCCATATGCTGGTTCCGGAACCCGGTACAAGTTTGGCATAATACTTTAGTCTTTTGTGTGAAATTTGGTGAGAAACGGGGCTGGTTTGACGTGATTCGGACGACCAGTTGAAAAGATAAGAATTTAGGTGTTCTTGAAGAATTCATGCATTTTGTTGTTATATCCGTGCTTTTAGGTGTTAATTAGGCGATTAGATTGCTTGGGCAAGTTTGCACATGGTTGTAGGACTTGCATGAGTGTTCGGAGTGGAGCCCCGAGGGCTCGGGTGAGATTCAGGCATGGTGAGAGGCAAGAAAACATAGCAGATTTGCTGGTGTTTTTGCTGTTGCTGCAGGTCTCGCAATCGCGTGATGGCCATCACAATTGCGAACCTCGCTTTTGCGAGATCCGCTTCGCATTTGTGAGCTTGGCCGGACTAGGCAGTGGTCGCATTTGCGGGCCATTTCTTCGCATTTGTGAACCTAGCAGGGTCCACATTTGTGACCCCCTCTTCGCAATTGCGGTCGAGACAGGATGAGGGCCAGTTCGTATTTGCGAACCGGGGCCTGGAGATAGCTTTTGAAAATAGGACATAGTGCATTTGTTTCATTCCAACTCTATATTTGGGCGATTTGAGAGCTTCCAAAGAGGGGATTTCAACATAGCATTGTCAGGTAAGTTATTTCCATTCATCCTTGACTTAAATACATGTATATTAGATGGGTTAAACACTAAAAATTTAGTAAAAATCAAGGATTTGAGCTGGAAAAGACCTAAGGTTTTACTAAAACTAAGCATTTATCATGTAACTTGCCATGTAATGAACTAGAAATCATATATTTGTGATCCTTAGGTGATAGATAATAACTTCCTTCAAAAAATCTTGGAATCCGGGCACGTGGGCCCGGGGTCAGAATTTAGGAAACTTGTGTCAATGGATAGGAAATTACTTAAATGGCTAGAATTCGATCTTGTAAGCTTTTATTTACTAGTTCTTACTTCGTTTAATTAGTTTGGGATTGTTCGGATTCGAATTAAGGACTTGGGCTCGTTCTTGGACTTTGGGAGTGCACTTTGGAGCGAGGTGAGTCTCCTTTCTAATCTTGTAAGAGGGAATTGTCCCCATAGGATTTTAAATGAGTAATTGTTGCTAAATGCAGGGGCTACGTACGTACTAGGTGACGAGAGTCCATGCGTAGCTACTATATGATAAATGTTCGGGTAGTTTAGGACCCACATCATGTCTAATTAGGGGAGTATTTTTATTTTAAATTGCCAATATGAGCATTATGAATTGCTAGAGACTTGAGGAAATGAAAGTGAACATATGAGTTTGTTGAGCCTTGGTAGGAATTCTCTTGTATGTAACTGAGCCTTATGTACCTTTCTTGATATTTTCTTGATGATTATGATCGGGCCGATCGCCTCGGTGATAATAGATGCATCTATGGTTCGTGCCACTCGACCCTCGGCAGTACACAATTTATTTTTTGTTGGAGCGGGTCGTCGACCTCGGCATGACTGTGCATGATTTATATGCTTACATTTAGTTATGACATGATCACTCATTTAATATGAAAAGGGGAAGACTGGTAATTAAATTATGACAAGAACATGAACATGACTCTTCTATTAAATTTGTGTTATTGGAAATGCTCTACGCTGTATATCTCATTTTATTATATTATATTATCTTGATCTTAGTAAGTATCAAGTCTACCTCTCGTCTCTACTTCTTCGAGATTGGACGAGATACTTACTGAGTACATGTGGTTTATGTACTCATTCTATGCTTTTGTACTTAAATGTACAAGATTTGAGGCAGGTGGAACTGGACATTTTCCTAGTGCGCATCAGTGAGCACGCTTGGGGACTTCTACAGTGAGCTGCTTCTCTTTCATGCCGATCTGCAACCGAAGAAGTCCTTTCTTGTACTTTTGCTTCTGTCTATCCTGATTCAAACACTAGGATAGTGTATTATTCTTTTGTGTATATTCTACTAGTCGCCCGTAGCTTGTGACACCAGGTTCTGGCACACACAGTAGTAGACATTTATTTTGGGGTTGTACTGCTATTATAGCACTTTATGATCTTTACTGGTGTTATCTTTTATATTCGAAAATTCAGTATAACTATCTATTGACTAAAGTAAAAATGAGAACTTAATCACATTTCCGCATCGACTGGCCTGACAATGGTGTCAGGAGCCATCATGACCTATTATGGTAAAATGGGTCGTGACAACATGGTATCAGAGCACTAGGTTCACGTAGGTCTCACAAGCTATAGGAAAACCTAATAGAGTCTTGTAGATCAGTACGAAGACATCTGTATTTATCTTCGAGAGGCTATAGGGTGTTAGGAAAGACTACTCTTTATTCATTTTCCATCGTGTAATGGTCAGTGTACTAAGTTTCCTCTTCTATTCTCTCACAGATGGTGAGGACTCGTACCGCCGACGTTCCGGACCCAGAAGGAGCTGCTCCCCATGTTGCTAGAGGCCGAGGTAAAGGCCGGGGGAGGGCACCGGCCCATGGTAGGGGACGCAGGCATCCCAGAGCTATTCCAGATGCACCACCAGCAGATCCTACGAGGGATCCCATTATTGAGGAGCAGGGCGAGGTGCCCGCAATTGTGTCTACTCCGGGGAATTTCATGACTGCACCGGGATTTCAGGAGGTCATAGGCCGTATGCTTCGGCTCATGGACACCATGACTCAAGCTGTTTTATTTCCAGCAAATCCAGCTACCTCACAGGCGGGAGGGGGAGCACAGACCCCTACCACACGGGCTCCAGGTCATACAGCTGCAGTTTATCATACTCTGGGTGCACTACCCGCGGAGGGGGCTCAGCCAGTTGCTGCAGCGGCACCCCAGCCCAGGCCAGTTGTGGACGGTGATCCGCAGAAGTTGTTAGACAGATGGACCAGGTTGCACCCTCCAATCTTCGGGGGCGTGCGTCATGAGGATGCCCAGGAATTCATTGACAGGTGCAGGGATAGACTCAACAGTCCAGGAAACAATATTAAAACCAGTCCAGAATTGAGTTATGGAAGAACAGCACCAACAATCAAACAAACAAACTTGAATAAACCTAAACCAGCGAGAAATTGAACCCAGGAACACTCAGAAAAACTTCAGCAATCGGATCTTAAACTAGAAGATGCAAACAACCACTACAACTTGAAATCAAACCCAAAATCTCAATAGAACAGTATATTTTTTTTTGAGTTTTCTGCTGTATTTTTCTTTTGTTTTTGGTTTTTTGAAGGAATTAAGATCTAAGGGAAATTTTGAACTATATATGAGTTCAGATTTTTGAACTTCTTTGGATTTGAAATTCAAATTTGGATGCTCAGATTTACAAAAATTGGTTTTGGGAGGGGGGGGGGGTTTTAGAAGCTAGATATTTTGGGAAATTTTTAGATTGTGAAACTTGTGAATGAAGGCAGAATGCATGCCTTTTATAGGCAACACTACTGGAAAATAAGCCTATTGCCACAGCTGGAAAACCGTTGCAACAGATAGGTAAATCGTTGCCATAGAGCTATTGTAACAGTTTAGTGACCGTTACATACGCTGCCGTGCCAGTAGATCTAGAGTAACGGTTCTTGCAACGGTTGCTTGAGGTATATCTATAGCAACGGTTGTTCCTCTGTCTGAAGCAACGAATATTTCCTTCCTGTTATAACGGTTAAAAACCATTGCCATAGAGTTTATAACAACGGTTGGCAGCCGTTACCATATAATTTGTTTCAACGGTTATGTAAGCTATTGCAACGTTTATTTACAAATATTCTAACCGTTTTATTACTCTACTGTAACGGTTTTATTTCTTTTGCAACGGTTTTAACTACCTATTGTATCGGTTTGTTGCGTATTTTGGAATGATTTGTAAGGCCTAATGGAACGGTTTTGAAGACCTATTGGAACGGTTCTTGTAGAGTATTTTGGAATAATTTGTCAGACCTGTTGGAACGGTTTGCAATCCCTATTGGGACGGTTCTAATGGACTATTAAGCCACCTGTAAATTAACATTTAGATATACAAAATTTATAATAACCTGAAATTTATATAAATAAAAAGATAAAACACTTCATAATCTACATTGCCTCCTTAAACAAAAATATTTTAACCCAATATCACATAAGTTTTACATTTCAACATTTCAAGACTTATAGTAAGTTTCAAACGTTGATAACAAAAGATTCCTAGAACATGGACAACAATTCAAAGTTCTTAAGTAAGGTCTAGATCTTCACAATCTCTATCTTCCCTTTCTTCAATTTCTCCACCTTCAAAAGAGGATAAATGAAGTCATTATCCTTCAAGAGTTGGTTTATCATTATAAGAATGGGTATGGTCCATAAACAATGCATAAAGCACAAAGTTTTCAAATGTACTAGAATGTGTCATGTGGAACATATGCAAAGCCTATACAATTGGTACAAGTCGGCATGACATTTTTTTTTCAAATGTTTGAATTACAGGAAGTCCAAATATACTACAATTATATGCCATAGTTTCTTTCATGTTATTCACGGCAGGATGGGCTGAAAATTATTTCTAAGAAACCGATCAATTCTACCATATGATGGCTAGCGTGAAATAATCACTTGATGCGTCAACAAATTAATTTTGTTAGTGTTAGTACTCTATATATAGATAAAAAAATCTAACATGTTTACTACATTTTAAAACTTGAAATGGTTAATCTAGAAGCAACAATTATATCGTCACGTACATTACAATTTTTACGTTACAATCCCAGCATAACAAATTTGCGGAACAAGCAACTTCTTATACTAGCTGTTAGTGAAAATATAACATCCAAACTAGTTTCTTTGTATCTCAAAGTTTTAAAACCATAACAGTTGTTCTGTTCAGTTCTTATTATTGACATTACCATAATTGCTTTATAGTGAAACATTGAGAACTGTGCTTTCTCTATAGCTTTTAGTTGCAAAGACATCCTAGACTTATGTGTTATGTCCTCTGCTCTTTTCTGTCTTTCTCTGCCACTCCACTATTCTTTTTTCTACCTTAGCTTTCTATAAATATTTTTAACAACTATCTTCTTACTTTACTTCTTTGTTCCCTCCATTTCCTAATGTATATGGGGCATCAAGAGGCAACCCGGGCAGAAGTTCCATTGGTTTTTGCTTGAGAAATGATCACAGAGGTATAATATATGCAGTGGGGAAAGTGATTGATGAAACAACAAACACACAAGCTGAGGCAAGAGGAATCGTGGAGGCACTGCGAACTATGAACTTGATATGGGGAATATAGAATGTCAATCATGTGCATAGAGGCTGGTTTAATTACAGAACACATCACTTTCAATACCTGTTACTACAAGTGAAACAAATGGCAGAGCGTGATGGTTTAAGATCAATATCACAATGCTGGAGAATGCAACATTCATGGGAAGAAATACAATTCACAAAATGGAAAGGAGGTGAGAAGGATAGGAGTAACAAGAGCAGGAAAGAAGCTGGAGGCACAGTAGATCATCACACTCAAGGAGAAGAGTGTGGTGATTATTGTATTGCTTCAGCGGAAGCAGCTGACTGATCGCATCAAAATGGAAATGTGGCAAAACATGCTGCAACATTAGTGTTCCAGTTTTAAGGATACAAGAACCATGTTTTCAGTTGTGCACAACAAAAGGATAAATGCGAAATTCTTAAGATTCACAACCAGCATGCTAGACAACGTGTTAATTCGAGGAAAAGATGGGTAGACAAGGCAGCTTTATATGTTTCTTAATTGCACGCCTACTACAGCAATATGCCCATTTATAGCAGCTTTAAGCCTAGTTGTTATATCATTTCTACCTACGTCTGGTGCTTTTGGAAAGGAATGATAGAATCAACAAATGCATTGTGGAGTAATAACCCAAGGTATGTTACTTCATACACATCACAGGAAGGATACCAATTGAAGAAATCAACAGAAGAAGACTGGATATCACATGAGACACTAATACAACAAGGAATGCTAACACAATTTCGATATGTCTGGATCTTCCTTTTAGCGAGAAATACTAGCAGATGTGCACGAAGGATTCAAAGAGAAGTTGGATTTCTAGATAACATATGTCAAGAGGAAGCTAATATGGTGTGGATTAGCAAGCCTAAATGTGAGGATTCACAAGACAAGAAGCTGGAAACACAATGGGACTCCAACTCAATGCAAAGTACGATGGAATCTACAGATATAGAAGATAAAGTTCAGGGATTATTTTTTCAACAAAACGATGCAGCAGCAATGGAACAAATCATATACAAGCAGAGGTTCGACAAAGAAGGATATAGGTACGACAGTGAACAACAAGTTTCAATTGCAAGCTCGGAGGAAACTTCTGAAGTTCTTAACCAAACTCCTGGCCCTCAAATGCAAGATCATGAAGTTCAAAAAGAAATCAACAAAGTTGTTCAACAAGAGAATTTATCACCAAGAAGTTTCAAAAATAAGAATGCAACCAAAATCAAAGATCTTCCAAGTGAAACTTTAAAAAAGCATAAGGAGGAGAAGAAGAAAGCAAGAAATAAATAAAAATAGACGTACTGACCTTGATTATTACTCGCAGTAGATAGGCGATTGATTAGTTGCACAGCAGCTTGTTGTGCAGAGGAACCTTCTCCAGGTGAACGAGCATTCAAACCTAGCATGCTGGGATCAACCCGTAAATCTGGATTCAGAAGCTTAAGTTGAGAAATGATGTTAACTGCAACTTGTAGTTCCATGGCATCTTTCTGTGCATTGAACTTTTCATGCAATCTTTGCTGCATCCTTTCTTCCATTTCCTCCAATTTTTGCTGCATCGCCTCATCAGTAGAGGGTCCCAAATCTCCCATTTTTCTTTTTAAGGAAGTCTTGGTAACCCCACGACCATATAATCTTAGGCGACCTGGATGCTCAGGTCCCATGACCGATGCAAATGCATCAACTGATTGGTTGCCATCTTCACTCTCTTGTGTTGGTTGTATTCTTTCCATTTCAGCCTACAAGACCAAATTGAGTCATTGTTAAATCAGAAAGTGTATGACACTGAGTCAATAACTAAGAACAGAGTCAATAAGTAAGAACAGACAAATGATAACAAAAAACTTTAAATTAATAACTCGTACAATTTTATTAAGAGTATCCGCATACGAGGACTTGTAAACTCGATCAGATTTTCTTTTTCGTGTGGCCACAAAGATGTCCTTGCTTGATAGAGGCTCAAAAGTTTCTTTCTTTTTTTCCTGATTATATAAAAAGTGGTATAAAGTTAATAAGTTTATATTTAAAACAATAATAAGAAAGAAAAAAATCAAACCTCGCATATTCGAGCAAAACTTCTTTTGCCAGCTGTGTGTGGATATTTCAACTTTTTGCGATTCTCAGTATTGGTTTGGGACATTTTCTGCAAATCAGCCAATGAATACAGAGTTAAGTAATTTCTAATTAAACATAAATCAGACATTCTCAGTATATCATGGGACAGTACTTAGTTTTACCTTGTAGGCATCAGAGTTCCAATAATTAAGAAGATCCCTAAATTGAGATTCAGGAACATCAACGGGTCTTTTCTCCATTCGTAGCTCGTCATTCTCATAGGGTTTATAATGGTCGTTAAATAATTGATTCTTATACTTTCTCCAAGCATTTTGAATTGATTCAAAAACCCACTTTTTTGAAGCATCAGGAATGTCATATTTTCCCTACAAATTAGGTACAGTTAGGTTAGTGTAAAAATATGAAATATCTACAAAGAATATTGCGAACTTCAAACCTTGATATATGTCCACATATCTTCTTTTGTTTGAATTTTCCTCCAATTAAACACATTAAGAGGACAAAAGGCTCATTCCTTGCCAATGTGCCGAGAAAGCTACCCAACTCTGCTACAACATCATCAGTAGGACCTATGGGTTGATTGTTCTCGTTTACCACAATTAGCTTGCGCTCTTTCCTACCATGAACACTTGGCATCAATGTTTTTCCTCTTTTTCTTTTTTCGGCAGAAGGACCTGCATTAATATTAAGTAAGAATAATCACCAAAAGTCAATATTATTTGTTAATTTAACAAAATAAAATTTATATGTTCTTGCCTTGTTCCTCGGATTGTTCGTTTGTTTCTTGATTGGAAGAATCCTCAAATTGTTCATGTACCGTTTGAGAAGTACGAGTGGTGGAATCCAGTGACTTTTGTTGCAATTGTTCACGCAATGCTTGTGGTGCAAGAGAGGTAGAGTTCAATGACTTTTGCTGCACTTGCTCATGTACAATTTGTGCTGGAGGAGAAGCAGAAGGCAGAGGCAGTTGCAACAATTGTTCTTGCACTTGAGCTCCTAATTGCGGAAGTTGTTTTTCAATTGAATTCGGCTGATGCTTGTCATTTGTCCTTGTAGCTTGAATAATTCTTTTTGTTTTCAACGATGAAACCTTTTGGTTCAGCAAAGATGCAAGTGATCCGGTTGCAATGCAATTTTTAGCCTTTTTGTTTTTACTTAAGTGCCCTTCCTGACTCATGACTATTCAAATTCCTGTCAAAATCAAAAAATTAAATAAGAAATAAGTTACTACAGAAAGAATAGAACATGCTTCTACATCATGCTTGAACAATTAAGATATATATTGCTAAAGTCAAAGAAACTCTAAAGAGGAGAGTCAAAGAAACTCTAAAGAGGATAGGGAGACCTGCAACATTTAATGCAAATAAAACGGTTTCGAGTGGAGTTGCATTTCCGACTTGTCTTCCATAAATTTCCAGTGCAAGAACTAATGCTTCTAGACTAGGACTCATTGAAGAGTTAAAAAGGCGTAACATATGGATCTTAGTGCTCTTGTACAATATACCAAATGTCCAAAATTAACAATCTCAGGAACAACCTTTAAACAATTGAAAATGGATTAAGAACCCTAATAATGAAGACTTGAAACAGCAAAAAGTTTTGTATCTCCATTGTATCAATTCTCTCGTAAATTTCTGAGGTATGTTTACTTTGACAAGAAGTTATTGTTATCTTTCATTTTTGATTAACAAACGAGAAATGAAACTATTTATCTCAAATATTCTTTTCTAGGACTAGGATAGGATAATTCTGTAATCTCTAGGTAAATGTAACCTTATGCTTAAACCTTAGGATGTACGAACCTTGAATAAAGGATTAAGATTGCTTTGAATGGCTCTTGAGAATCTTTTCTTCAGAGTGTCTGGTGAAATAGTATTCCACTATATGAGAACCACAAATATAGCTAACTATTCTGGACCACCATTTGGTGGTGCAGCACTGACTGCAGCAATTACACATTCCTGATCTTATGCTGGATAACGCTCATAACGCACAAAAGTAAAATGAGACAAGTATAAACTAACCTCAAAACCTTTAGGAAATGTATCCATTGGCAGTGGACTCCTTTGAACTTGCACTTTTTGCTGGTTATCTAATAGAATTCAATCTAACAGTTATAAATGAGAAGGGAAGCTGTAGCAGAAATAAAAAAGCATGAAACCTATTTTCCACTCTTTTAAGAACAATACAGAAAGAACCAAAGTTCAGACTCCAATAGAAGTTCCAACATGGAATAGAGCGAGACTATGGTTGCAAGCATGAGAGATATAAATAATCAGCCCATATAACACAAATACACATAATCAGCCCATATGTCGTATCGATAACTGAAGCATATGGGCTGCTATTTAACACAAATACACATAAATATATGAGAGATACAATTCCACAAGTATATCAAGATTCACCTTCTGAATTCTCTATTTCCCCATTCCGTGATTGAATTATTAATGGGTTTCTACAACACCTACAAACAGAACCTTAGACTTCATCAGAGCTGCAATTTTGAGTAATATTGCAGGCTAGAAAAACCATAATTGGAAGAAGCTACCAACAAAGAGGGAAACACTACAAGTTTCCAAATCTGTGATGGTTGCTTCCACTAGTCATTTTTCCATTTGCTGGGTCAGTCCTTTAAGCTAAATCAGAAGTAAACTGTGTATGCATAAGCATAATATGTGATAAGAACTTATATGTTTACCTTGTTACTAGTAGAAGAACTGGCCGCAGAAATTGAAACGGCTGAACGATGTTGCACGGCTCTCTCTGACGTCTTCAGGTGAAATTCCTGAAAACCAATGTGTCAAGAGAGAAATTTAAATTCACTTAGCAGTAGAATTATGCTTAAAAGCACTACAATAAGTGAAAATTTGGGGAATACAAGTGACTATTTCCCATAGTCATCTAGGCGAGACAGTATGATATGAATGGAGCTGGTAATCTAAGAACGGACAAGAAGCAAAGACACCAGTCTGATTCCTTACTTGAAACTGAGGAAGTCGTGGATTGCTTCTTTGAGATGTGAGATGGTAAAGTCTTTGGGATGATTCTATCCACCTGAAAAATGTAAATAATCAGCCCATATACTTCAGTTATCGATACGACATAGAGTTAAGGTTAAAATATTGATAAAAAATATTATACTCACTCTAAACAGAATATATTTAAAAGAATATAAGAAGTTTCTTCTTTAATCATCTGATTCCATCCAGTCCCAATCAGTATCATCAAACTCATTCTCCTCTTCCGATGTTTCTATAATTGTATCATTTGAATGTTGTGCATTAGATGGAATATTAACGACATCAACGGGTACATCGTTTCTTGAGCATCCAACGTCAACATCAACTAATCCGCTTAAGGAACCAATGTCATCATTAGGCTCCCTCCAAAATGCGTCTTCAATATTGGGGCAATTCTCTTCCTCTAAATCATATAAATCAACAGGGACTTTATTCCTTGCATAATAAACATCTTTCTCAACAGGATCCTCCACATAAAAAACTTGATAAACTTGTGATGCTAACACAAAAGGGTCATCTGTACTACATAATTTCTTAAAGTACACATGGGTTAACCCATATTCATCTATTTCATTACGAAACCAGTTGCATCTAAATAGTACAACACTAAAACAACCCCAATAATCAATCTCAATGATATCCTGAATAGCTCCATAATAGATAACCTCACCATCGATGGGATTTTGGTCCCTAGAGCTAGCAAAGCTATCGGTTGTTGCTGATAAAGTCACTCCACTGTTTTGAGTCTTGCATCGAGAATCTCGTTCTACAGTATGAAATCGGTATCCATTAATGAAATATGCAGTATATCTTTTGGCGATCGCATTCGGCCCTTTAGCTAGCCATTTTACATAATCGGGCACTTCAATTTTTTTAACTTTCTCAGCAAACCAATTGTTGAATTCCCGACTATGATTTCTTGCTCTTTCCCATGCATTTGATCTACTGCGATTACTAATTAAATTCTTATGTTCCCTGCAATCATGAATATTTCAAGATCAATCATATCATTAAAAAATGAAGTATAGAATAAGTATTATATAATTTATCTTACTCGATAAACTTTTCCACTTGTTCATCTCTAGTATTGAACAGAGCATATCGATGTGCTTCATAACATAATTGTGGATCCATGTGAAAAGTATTTTTCTTCTTACTTCCAATTGGATGGCCTATAACAGGGAGTATGGATGACAAATTTTGAGGGCACTCATCATCTACAATTGGGTATCTACTGAATCTTGTCTTCACACTGTCATGTAGGTATCTTGAACAAAAAATCAAACACTCTTCTGCCAGAAATCCCTCTGCTATCGATGCTTCTGGAGAAGATTGATTACGAACAAATGCCTTGTATTTACATAAGTTCCTCTCAATGGGATACATCCAACAAAGATGAGCTGGACCCCCAAGCTTAATTTCATTCACCAAATGAATAGGCAAATTTGGCATTATATCGAAAAATGTTGGATGAAAAATCTTTTCAAGCTCACAATTTATTTTAACAATTTCAGAGTTCATTTTTTCAAGATCTCTTCGCCTTATGAAACACTCTTGGGTAATGAAACACTCTTGGGTAACGTCTTTCTAACAGCAACCTGGAGCAAGTAATGCATTAAAAAATGAGCATCATGACTCTTGTACCCTAATATTTTCATCTCCTTCACGTGCACGCGTTCTGAAATATTTGAAGCACAACCTTTTGGTAACTTGGCATTTTTTGTAACGGTACAAAATAAACTTTTCTCTTTTGGTTCCATGTAGAAACAAGCTTGAGCAAAACTCACTTTTCCATCATCATCTTCTCTTGGTTGTAACTCCTTTCGTATCCCCATTTCTTGTAAGTCATAGCGAGCATTTACATGATCCTTTGACTTTTTTTCCATTTCCAATAAAGTCCCAAGCAAACTGTCACATATGTTTTTCTCGATGTGCATCACATCAAGATTGTGCCTCAATTTGTTATGCGCCCAATATGGCAATTCAAAAAAATAGATTTTTTTTTCACGGACCCTTGTTATCCCGAGGTCTTTTCTTTTTGCCCTTTCCAAAAACATTATTGAATGCAAGCAGCTCTTGAACCACTTCTACACCCGACAAAGGAGTAGGTGCAGGTCTATGTTCCTCCTTACCATCAAAGGACTTCTTATCTTTCCGCAAAGGATGATCATGAGGCAAAAATCTTCGATGGCCAATATAACACATCTTATGATTGTGTTTGAGATATAGAGAGCTGTGTCATAATTACAAGTGGGGCATGCCAACCTCCCCTTGGTGCTCTATCCTGAAAGCATAGCTAATACTGGAAAATCACTAACTGTCCACAACAAGGTTGCACGCATTTGAAATGTTTGCTTTGTCTCAGCATCATATGTTTCTATCCCAGTATCCCATAGTTCCTTCAATTCTGCAATAAGTGGCTGTAAGTACACATCTATATCATTTTCTGGAGATGAAGGACCTGGAATGATCATTGACAACATGATATATTCTGGCTTCATGCAAATCCATGGTGATAAATTGTAGTTCATTAACATGACAGGCCACGTGCTATGAGAAATGCTCATCGTTCGAAATGGGTTGAAACCATCACTTGAAAAACCCAACCTAACATTGTGTGGATCTTTGGAGAAGTCGGGATGTAGAGAATCAAAATCCTTCCAAGCTTCTCTATCAGCAGGATGCCTCAAATTCCCATCATTAGGTCGTTCATTAGCATGCCATCTCATTGCAATAGCTGTTTCAGGACACATGAATAGGCTTCAAGGGAAAGTACCTTAAAACCTTTGCAGGAACTTTAGAACTTGGCATTAGTCAAGGCACGATTAGAACTTTTCCATCTAGAAGACCCACAAACAGAGCAATTATCGGCCTTTGCATTGTCATTCCAAAATAGCATGCAATCATTAGGGCATGCATGTATTTTATCATAATGAAGACCCAAATCTTTTATCATATTTTTAGCCTTGTTGAAAGACTCTGGCAGCTTAGCAAAGGGAAATTCCTCTTTTAGCAACTCTAGCAAGTCTGAAAAGGCTACATTACTCAACCCATGCAAAGACTTAAACAAGTACAACCAGATGGTGAAACTCAGTTTATTGAAGGTTTCACACCCTGGATATAATTCTTGTTTCCCTTACTCTAATAATTTAAAAAATCTCTTAGCATCTTCAGATAGAGCCTCTCTCATCCCTTCTTGTTGTACCGGCTCGCCTTCTACATTTCTGAATGTATCATGAAGTAATCCATCAATATCATCACACATGTTAGAACCTTCATCATTATTGCTTTGACGATGTGTAACTCTAGAGAAAAACCCTTCACCATGGAAAACCCATTCGGTGTAACCATCAACAAAGCCATTAACGACCAAGTGATCCTCCACCACATTTCTATAGTGCCAATAGCGATTAATGCATTTTGTGCAAGGGCATAATATTTTATTTCCTTGGGAAGCTCGTTCAAATGCCTTATCAAGGAAATCATTCACTCCACGGATATACTTATCCGTCCATCTAAGGAGATGCATCCAACTTTTATCTACATTATCCATGAAAATCCTATACGGCAAAAGTAAATCAACACAATTAACTAACACATTACTACCATCAAAGTACCAAGATGTAAATAGTGCATAGCCAATTACAATATTGACCCCAGAATCCCTTATCAGAATACTAACAAAGTATAAATCATATCAAACGATGCGTCCAAGTAGTGGATGTATTTAACTTGGTATATCAAAGAGTAAATTGATGGTGCTTAATACAATCTAATTTTGAGAAAGCTAGTTAATGAAAAGCCACGACAGAGTAGGTGATATAAGTTCCAAGTGCTCACAAATATTTAAGGATCCTAAAGAATTCATTGCTTCTAGGTGAAACAGAATGAGAACTGTTTGTTGTCCTACTAACCTATACCCTTTAACCCTTTTTGAGTGTGATTGTAACATTTATTTTCTAATTATAATCTCAGTGTTGAGTCTGAGTCTGTGTTCTTATTAAATTAACAATAATAACTGGAATGTAAACTAAGAAGTCTTCTGGTGAGTGCACCATTGAGTATTGTTGGAATATTACCTTCATGGCGTATTTTTCCTTGGATATTTTAAAATTCTCTTGCATTGAATGTGGATCAGATTTTGGCTGGGAATATCTTTTAGGCCGGCACTTAGTGTGGTATATCTTTTATGAACAAAAAAAGCCAATTACTTTTTAATTCTAAACTAATTAGAGATATACAAATTTTATATATTAATTTAGTTCAACTCAGAGTCTATTTACATGATATAACAATAATTTTGGTATGTGTTTTTTTCATATTAGTACCTATATAATATAAATCTTTTCGTAATAATATTAGTTTAAGTATGAAGGGACTGCATCTAAGATTGCATAAAGACGTGATCTTTTAGCATCTTATTTTTTCAACTTACTAAACACATAATAAGAATATTAATTTCTCTTGATATAGCTTGCAATAAAGATATCAATTGAACATCACATGTTTCGAGTAACAAGTAGCAAGCAAAGTGGTTGCATGTTTCACACTACTTCCCTTAACAACAAATTACCTCCTCTAAAATTGTGTGCTTCTATTTTTGAAGTAAATCACATCTTAATTCTTGCTTACTTTGTGATGAAAAGCTCAAAATAATAACTACTTCGATATAACAACATTTGTTTTCCACCTCTCTCAGTATGTTTTTTTTTTCTCCTCTTAAAAGGAAATTGTTTTTTATATGTTGGTGAGTTATTAGATATGATGGTTTATTTTTTGTTCTTTTTTTTGCTTCACTTGTTTAACAATTTATGTGCATTGAGTATAGCAATCAGCTCATATGAAGAAGTGAAGGTGAAGAAGGCAGAAGTTGTTCAACATTCCCAGGAGGCACAAGTTGCTTGAATTTATTTGCAATCGATGCTCAACAATCCCAGGAGGTAGTAGTTGTCGTTAGTGTAGACATTAGTTCACCATTTTTACTTCGTGATTGTTATTTGTGAGGATAAATACTATTTCAAGCATGTCTTTTTTCTTCTGTTTCACTATCACTTCAAGAATGTTAAATGCTTGTATTAATATTAGGTGTAGTTGATAGGTTTTCTACATTAGCTATCCAATGTGAAAGACACTAATATGCATCCTTATCCATGGGTTAATTGAAGCCTTTTTTATGTAATTTCTACCATTTAATTACATCCATGAAGTGATATTATGTCCAAGTATAAGTTATCCCTTTATCATTTGCACTCTGACTAATTCTTTCATATCTCTAACTATTTAAGTCCTTGATCTTATCTTTGCTAATCTTCCATTTAATATTACTCCTATAAACTTTACATTGTAGTCCATTCTGAACTTGTAAATTAGATTCCAACACCAATATATCTCGGAACTAAAAACATTATAACCTAGAGAAAAGAATGGAAGATGATCAATAACTACTGGACTTGGACTTTTAGCGACCGAAATTCCCCTCACTAAAGGCCTTTTTTCTTGTAGTGAATACTTTAAAAACTATAATAAGAGAGAAGAAAAGAGAAGGCCAAAAAACCATCACAGAATAATTCTAAACAGAACAATTCTCCTACAATATCGGTGATCATCCAAATCTTATGTTCTCCTATAATGTTTAGGATTCAAGGATAAATGTACAAGTAAACTATCACAGAACAATTCTAAACAGGAAAAGGAACAATTCTGAGTAGGAAAATGTACATGTTTTTGACTGTTGTTTCAAAATCTTCTGGAATAGGAAAAGGAAAAAGTGTCAAGAAGGCCAAAACAAACCCCAGCAACGAAGCAATTCATGCAGCAGCAGTACATATTCTGAAAGAAGTGGACTTCAACTATGTAAGTGATATCTTTCCCTTGCGTTAAATAGTCATGAACTTGGTTAAAATAGCGACGAAACGAAGCACAATAGCGACGTATATTTTGGTCGCTAACCATTACTACGGACATATTGCATCGTTAATCCATCACTAGATTCACGACGGTTTTGTATTTTTCGTCGCTATGAGCTTAGCAACGAGCATTTTAGCGACCAACTTGATTCCGTCGCTAAATCGTCGCTAAAACGATGTTTAGCGACGGACGTACTAAACGCTATTTTTTTGTAGTGAACAGTCTTAATACTTAAACATAGTGTAAGAAAAATAGAGAGGGCACAAAAACTCTTCCCTATTTTTCTGTACTTATAAAAGAAAGAAATACAACAACAATGAATACTAAACCAAGTACCAAACTAGCTAAAGTAATTCAATAAAAATCTCAAACCAGCTAATTCATTAATTTGTTCAAACTCACGTATCGAAAAGGTCAAAAAATTCAAATCTTTAACATTCCAACTTCCACCACTAACAGAAATTTCACATCTTTCTTCCTCCAACCACCAAAAATATTGAATTCAAAAAAACCCCACAATAGAAAAAGAAAAAAAATTCTTTAACGTTCCTTTAGCAACCCTCTTTACACAAACCCATTAAAAAAAGTAGGCAAAAAACTTGAGAGATAGAAAGTACCTGTGATTTCACCTGCTCAAATCCTAAGTCTTGGAATGATGTTAGTTTCTTTGTTTCCTTGGAGTTCAGACGCCAACAAATTTCAGCAGACACCAAAAATTTATCCGACCAGCAGTCAATATCACCAAAAGGATTTATGCAATTTTATTGTCTCTAACAGAGAGATTGAAATATGAATTTCTTCGAGCAATCGATGTTGGTTTAACAGGAGAAGAAGGTCGCCTTTTCCATGGAGCTTTGGTGGAAGTTTAATGGCTGAAAGATTGTGGAGATTTGGTCGGAGATGGGCGGAGATGGCAGAGACAAGCGATATTATGGCTTTTGCACTTAGAGAATGTCGACGGTGATAGACAAATTAAATTAGACAGTTTATATTTTTATTTTTCTAATTAATTAAAAACAAAAAAAATAATTATTTGGCGAGTATAACAAAATTTTAGGAGGGAATAGGAAAAACCGTTCCGTTATAACTATTCCCAAAATTCCGTTCTAACAATCCCGTTAAAATGTGCTATGGCAACGGTTGTATGTCAATGGTAACGGTTTTATATCAAAAGTGTGCTGATATCATCCATACTCTACAGGAACGGTTATAACAGTTGCTATATGTGCTCTATGGCAACGGTTCTATAACCGTTACAAAATAACTGTTACAATTGGCTCATTTTCTGGTAGTTCAAACTTGAGGGTTCTCTCAGATTTTCAAATTTACACACCTAGTCCCTCTTTTATTTTTCAGTTTTACCCAAATAGTCCCTTATTTTTTGACTTCTTTCTCAAGTTATTGCATTAGGTTTCTTGAAATTCTACTTTGAACCCCATCTAGAAAACTGTAGGTGCTTCTAACTAACAGATTCTTTAGGTAAAACACCTAAATTACCCTTAATTTGGATTATAAATTACTACCATAGCCAAACCAAACCCCAACACCCTTTTACTTTGGCCAAACTAACCATGGTTAATTAACTACAAGACTAGAAACTAATCAGCTATAACCAAACGATGATTAAAATTTGAATTAACTAATCAAGCTAATCAAACGGAAATTTAACTCTAAATAACAGGAAGTCTAAGACTAAGTATACCAATAAACTAATATAACAGTAAACTAATCAATTAAAATCACAGAAACAAAGCTGAAACTAACAAAATCAGAAAAATACAAAGCAATAGTTAAACATGAAATCCTACTATTGAAATCAAATCAAACGATCAAATTATTAACAATAAAATAAAACCAAACTATATGATTATGAATAGAATCAAAACCCTAACTCAACACAATAATAGAAAGAAATTCTAAGTAAAACAGAATAAAGATAAAATAAAAAAATAAAAAAAAACAAAAATCATGGATGAAACAAAAAAGAAGGTAAGAATGAAATACCTCAAACTCGAACAATGGCGGCTTTCTTGGCATTATTTGGGTTAAAACCGTCTTTAATCATGTGTTTTCTTATAGCCCAAAATCAACAGATCCCCAAACATTAAGAAATTAGGGTTTTCGGCCAAAATTCGATCTAAGATTCGAACCAAACGGGGATGATTCAAAGGCTAAGGGTTGTGGATTTGGGATGAGGGGTGTAAGGAGATCATGTGGTGTTAATTTGGCGAAGTTTGGAGGTGGTGGTATTTTGGCCGGATTTTCAAATCAATATTCGAGAATTTCTACTAAGATTTGAGGGACGGGATTTGGGGATTTGGAGAGAGGAAGGTGAGAAGGTGTTGTGGTGTAAATTTGGGGCTATTTGGAGAATCGCCGCCGGCGAAAGCCATTTTTGGCCGACGGCGGAGGACGGTGGGGATTAGGATTTGGATGTGGGGTAATGAAAGAGACGGAGAAAGGGGTAGGCGGGGGAGGGGGAGGGTCTCCGACCATTTTATATTAAGATGTTCCTAGTTCTGAGTTGTTGGATCTAGTATCCTCGACAGCTCAGATCTATCCTCACCATACGGCGTCGTTTCGTTGATGAAGGGGGACGGACTGGGTCGAAGAATTTGGGCTGGACTGGGGCGAAATTGTTTGGGCTGGGATTTTTAGACAAGAACTGGCCCAATTTCGGGGTATTTTGATTA
This sequence comes from Nicotiana glauca, assembly GCA_026770625.1. Lineage (NCBI taxonomy): Eukaryota > Viridiplantae > Streptophyta > Magnoliopsida > Solanales > Solanaceae > Nicotiana > Nicotiana glauca. The sequence goes on from MU723957.1 coordinate 66,985, forward strand.
GAGTAAGACCCAATTCCCTATTCTAAATTCTTTTCTTTTGATTTTTGTTTATTTATTATTTTTCTAAATTTTGTTAAATGTAAGAAATAAAACTAAAAGACCCAAAGCAACTCTACAGGTGTACCTATTAATTTCTAAATTAATTAATTCCTAAAAAAAAACTAAAACAAAAAATAAAAAATGCAAAAGACAAATTTTTGGTATTTCTTTATTTTTCTCAATATCAATTTACTAATAAAAATGCTAGAATTGATAATTAAATGCCATTACGCTATTTTGTAATTTTTCTTTCATTTAATAACAAATACAAGAATGCGCATAGAATGCAAATAAAATACAAAATCATACAATTAACTCCTAAAGATTCATATACTAAAAGAAAAATTATAATTTTAATGAATTCTATAGGAGTATTTTAAGCGTGGCAAAAATCACGTGCTCACACCTGTAACATTTCAAAAATAACGTGAAGGCTAACCTCTTGTTCCTCTCGAGCGGGGGTTTTTTGAACTTCTTGTTTTTTCTCCTTGGTGTATGCTCCTATTAGTCTGGGAGCTTATATCGACGTCTTGGGCATCGCGTGAGACCACATCAGCGGGGATTAGCTCTGGTGCATCCTCGGTGTTTTGTGGTGGTACACCAATACCCGTAACAACTTCACCATTCTCGTACAAGAAAATGTGTGAAAAGATAACATGTATTATGTAGCAAACCAAAAAGAAAACAATCACTATAATTTTTAGCCCCACGGTCAGCATCAAACTGTTTACCTTGAAAAAGGTAATTACAATTAGATTTGATTTTGTGATTCTAAAAATACATGATCTATTTTTATGCTAGTTGTTAGTCTATAGATGCTAAGTGTGAGACTAGAAAGTAAGATAAGAACTTGAAAGCAAAATGTTTAAGCAAATCGGGTGGCTGGGAATCAGGGCCTCGAGCTAGGTTATACGGGGCCTCGAACTCGAGCTCGGTATTATACTTAGGATAGCCGGTGAAGGATTAACAATTTTGAGAGCATTAATGAAGGCTCTTTATGATCAATAATGAGCGATAAATGAAGAACAATTAATAGAACACAGTAAATATAAGCAACAAATGTAAGAGATAATCGAATCAAGGGAGAATGTGTTTAGGTTAGAGAGTCGAGAATGTTCTTGTATTCAATGTTGTGTGTTATATCTTACAGAATGACAAGGGTCCCCTTTATATATAAGGGGGAATCCTAACACAAACACATTTATGACAAGGATTTGAGGCTGGTACAGCCATTTAATGCCATGGTACAGGCTTCAACTAGCCTGATAGACTTGGTCAGCTTCAGCCACATGCCTTGGGAACTTCTCGTTACTCCACCATAGCCATCGGTTTTCACTGCCTCGAGGTTAATCATTGAGAACCCTCGGGGTCAAACCCCGAGCTGAACTTTGAGCCTTCTAAGGTGGTCTTTACGAGGTGTCTCAACGATCACAAAATCAGACCCTCTGATTTTTACCGTATACACTTAGCCTTAAGCAATGATGAGGGCAGTGCTTAGACCTATGCAAGAGGAGCAATGATTAAATGAGAGAGGACAAAGTATTTCTTAGCTTGACGCGTTGTGTTTGGCAACTTCTGTCGATGCGAAGGTAGTGATCTTTTTGTTTGTATATATTTGCGAACATTCTTGTTATCATACCTGCATCTAAAGAAACAATCATGAGTATTAGAGAGAGGGAAGGTTTGTTGGTGCTCCTACTTCCTTGCTTTGTCTTTTTTCCTGTTTCGAGGTCCTATTTGTGTTACCCTAGGTAGCGTCTGGCTACTGTAGAAAATAAAAAAATTCAAAAAACATGCATTTGTGATAAGTCGTTTATACAAAAATGTAGCTATTTGAAATATGTGATAATGCCTGAGAGTAGATAATTTTTTCGAATTGGAGACTATGACACGCATGAGACATTGCAACCTTCTTAACTCGAAATTTTGAGAATCCTCCTTAAAATTCTGCCCCAGTTTAAATGTATACTTTTGGTGATACATTCCTTGGTAACCCTAAACACGATGAGATGTGATAATCTTGAGATCTTGCCCCAGTTTTTTACCATTATGGGGAATGAAGATTTTATTATGATGTGACCAAACCCATAGAGTTGTCCGCGTATCCCCTTTTAAATGTGAATCAGGTCAAGCATAGTTCAGTTATATCAAATAGAAAGTGCAAACATTGTCTTAAACATAATATCTCTTAACTGCATCTGAATTTATGGGTTTTGGCCAAATCTCTTCATCCATTTCTGCAATTACAAGTGCTCCTCCTATTAATACTTGGTGAACCCTGTAGGGACCTTGCCAGTTGGGTGAGAATTTCCCTTTTCCTTCATCCTGATATGGGAAGATTCGTTTCAGTACCAATTTCCCCGGTGTGAATTTCCTTACCCTAACCTTTTTATTGAAAGCTTTTGCCATCCTGTTCTGTTAGATTTTATTGTGACACACGACGTTCATTATTTTACCATAAATGAGAGCTAGCTGTTCATACCGAATTCGTACCCATTTAGCATCGTTGAGCTCGACTTCTAGTATGATTCTTAAGCAAGGAATCTCCACTTCGGTTGGTATAACGGCTTCAGTACCATAGACCAGTAAGTAGGGAGTTGCTCCAGTTGATGTGCAAATGGTAGTGCAATACCCGAGCAAAGAAAATGGTTGCTTTTCGTTCCATTACTTGCAGTTGTCCACCATTTTCCTCAATATCATCTTGATGTTCTTGGTTGAAACCTCTACAGCTCCATTCATTTGCGACATGTATGTTTCCGATGCTTGATCTTGAATGTTTCACACATAGCTTTCATCAAGTCACTGTTGAGATTAGCAGTATTGGCAGTAGTGATTGACTCGGGTACTCCAAATTGGTAAAGAATATGGTTCTAAACAGAATTTGCTACGACCTTCTTAGTTACAATCTTATAGGATGCAACTTCAACTCATTTTGTAAAGTAGTCTATAGCCACCAAAATGAACCTATGTTCGTTTAAAGCAGCAAGTTTGATTGGTTCAATGACATCCATTCCCCAAGCAGAGAAAGGCAAGGGCAAACTTGTTGTGTTGAGTTTGTTGGGTGACACTTGTATCATATCACTATATATCTGGCATTGCTGACACTTTTGAACATATTTGATGTAGTCTGTCTCTATAGTCATCCAGAAATACCCTGCTCTTAATATCTTATTAGCCAAAATGAAACAATTCATGTGAGGTCTTCAAGATTCAGCATGCATTTCTCTAAGCAATCTAGATGCCTCCTTGGCATCGACACATCGCAACCCAAATCAGGTGTCCTTCTATACAGAAGTTCTCCTCTTTGAAAGAAATTATTAGCCAATCTTCGAAGCGTGCACTTTTGAGTGTGTGAGCGTTCTTTGGATATTCTCCCTTTCCAAGTATTCTTTGATGTCGTGGAACCACGAATTTCCATCAAACTCTTCTTTAACACGAGCAAAATAAGTTGGCTACTTATTGGTATAAGATCAACGAAATTTTTGTCGGGTGTTGTATCATAGAAGACAAGGTGGTTAATGCATCTGAAAACTCATTCTGAATCCTTGGAACATGTTTGAACTCTATCTTTATCAACCTTTTTATCAACTCTTGTAAACAATGTAAATATGGCAATATTTTTGTGCTCTTAGTAGCCCATTCTCCTAGAACCTGGGGCACCAATAGATCAATATATCCGATTACCAGTAACTTCTGAACGTTCATATAAATGGCCAAACTGAGCCCCAAGATGTAGGCCTCATATTTCACTATATTATTGGTGCACGTGAACGTGAGTTTTGCGAATACCTATTAATGTTGACTGGTTTCTGATACTAAGACAACTCTGATACCCACTCATTTGAACTGTGCTGCTCCATCTAAGAACATCCTGAAACTGTCGTATGCTTCAGGAATATATTCTCCAATAAATGATACCTCTTCGTCGGAAAAATACATTTTCAATGGTTCATATTATCCGTCTACTGGATTTTCTGCTAAGTTATCTGCCAATGCTTGCCCTTTGACTAACTGCCTTCTGAGTTACATAGATGATGTCGAACTCACTCAGTAATATCTGCCACTTTGCTAACTTACTCGTAGACATGGGTTTCTGAAAGATGTATTCTAGCGAATCCATCCTAGATATGAGATATGTAGCGTATGCATATAAATAATATCTCAACTTTTGGGCTATCCATGTCAACGCACAACAGGTGCGTTCGAACAAAGAATACCGGGCCTCATAAGGTGTGAACTTCTTGCTCAGATAATATATCACTTAGTCCTTCCTTCTAGTTTCATCATGTTGTCCGAGAACACAACCAAAGGCCCTATCCAACACAAAGAGATAAAGCAACAAAGGTCTTCCTGGTTCTGGTTGGAGCAACACACGGGAGGTTTAGACAAAAACTTCTTGATTTTATCGAAGGCTTTCTAGTATTCCTCGGTCCAGTTTGTTGCAGCATATTTCCTCAGCATTTTGAAGATTGGATCACAAATCACCATTGATTGTTCTATAAAATGGCTAATATAATTGAGGCATGCTAGAAAACTCATCTCATCTTTCTTATTCTTTGGCGGCTGCAAAATCCTGGATAGCTTTGATTTTTTACGGGTCTAACTCAATACCTCGGCAGCTAACGATGAAACCTAGCAACTTTCCAGCAGGGACTCCGAAGGCACATATCCCAGGGTTTAACTTTAAATTGTATTTTCAAAGCCGATCGAAAATTTTCTTCGGGTCTTCTATATGACCCGAACTCCTTTTTGATTTGATAATAACGTCATCCACGTACACGTCTATTTCCTTATGTATCATATAAAGGAAGATAGTCGTCATGTACCTCATGTAGGTGGCTCCAGCATTCTTTAAACCCAATGATATCATTTTGTGATAATATATTCCTATGGCATGATAAAGGCGGTGTTTTCGGCATCCTCGTCATCCATCAAAAGCTAATGGTATCCTACAAAGTAATCTATAAAGGATTGGAGTTCATGCTTGGTTCAATTGTCAATCAGTATGTGTATATTATGTAGCGGGAAATTATCCTTAGGACTTTCTCTGTTTAGATCCCGGTAATCGATACATACTCAAACTTACTCATCTTTCATTGGAGCCGACATAATGTTGGCTAACCAGGTCGGGTATTCGACCACTCGAAGAACCTTGAATTTTATTTTCTTGGTGATGTCCTCTTTTATCTTCAAACTCATATCTGGCTTGAACTTTCTCAGTTTCTGACACATGGGATTGGTGGGTAGCTTGTGAGCTACTATAGATGTTCTTAACACAGTCATATCGTCGTAGGACCATACAAAGATGTCCTCATTCTCTTTTAGGAACCTGATATACTCTTCATTCTCTGATGGTAATAGATGGATACTTATACAGGTTCCCTTAACCGTTTCGGAATACCCTAAGGTAACGACCTCAGTTTCCTCTAAATTAGACTTCTGTTTGTTTTCAAAACTCTCTACTTCTTTGACAATTTCCTCAGGTATTACATCATCATCCAGATCTTCTGAATCAATATTCTTTTGTTGTGTTCTCTTATTAGATGTAACAATTGTAGGTTAATTAGGATATGTAATAATTATGCTGAAAGAATGTAGAAAGATGATAATAAATATGAAAAGCAATAATGCATTAATAAAAATTTAAAATGTCAACAAATAGGACTTGATGGCTCGAGTAAGTATTTCAAAACAAAATACTGAATGTCTTAAGTGCTCAAAACAATTTGAAAGTAAGTCATGCTAATTTGCCAGGCTACCTAGGAACTCGGCGAGTCCTGGATGGTGCAGCGGTCCAGTTCTTGAGAATAACTCCTTCTTCCATTGTCTGAATGGTAAGGTCTTCCGCCTCCTCCTCATCCTCCTCAACAGTTGCACTGCAGTCCATGTCTTCTTTATCCTGAAACAGCTTCCTCATGCTAGCCAAAATCTCATCTTCCTCATATCCCCACATTATATCAGCCCGATGGAATGTCTGGTGTAGATGTGGTATGGGTTGTTACTGCGGATAATAATAGGAGCACCATGGCAGTGTCAGATCTTGATGTTCTTGTATGGTATATTCATACCGGAGTCCAATGTTCGTTGCATAATACTATAGTTGTATGGGTTTGGTGATTCCCTGAAGTTTTTCCAATGTCCTTTCCTGGTTTATATCCTATCCACAACGATATTCTTTCTATCTTGTTTCTCCACCATCGATCCTTTTCAATTGCGTTAACCCGTTCAATGCAATGGTATGTTTCTCCACCTAACTTCCTCATGTTTTCGATGGCTGGAACGGTTTGATTGGTGTAGATGGGGTTGCTTCCATCTCCATGAATGATAACCGCTTGATGATTCCACTTGAACTTCACATTTTTGTGAAGAGTAGAAGCCACTGTCCTAGCTACATATATCCATGATCGTCCCGACAATAGGTTGTAAGTAGCTGATATATCTAGCATATCATCAAATCAGGTCGGACACATCTGTATATCAAGGTTGATTTCCTCGATAGTGGCTCTCTAAGATCTGTTGAATACTTCCCATTCGTATCTCGTGCAGTACTGATCGGTTCCAATCCTACACTATTATTGAGTAGCTAGGGCGGTCGATGTAGTTTTAACCCAACTAGGTCGATCTTGAATCCACATGGAGTTAATGTTTGGAATTAAGTTTATACCTAAGCTACATGCGGGCTTTGAGTCTAATTACACCTCCACAAGTTTGGGTTTGATTTCTACTTCTAACTTTACTCTAAAGATTGCAATGATTGAAACTTAGGACAATATTTTTTGTTGTTATTTTTCAAGTGTTTAAAGAGACTAGGGTTGTGACTTCTACCTAGGTGGATGTCTAACGAGTAGCAAAATTTCGGGCAATCTTGATTAGTCGGGGTCGTAATATAGCTATCACACCCGGGGAATCACTCTATACCTCTCGGTAGTTTGAGTGATTTTGCCCAATTTGACTTTCACAATTCGAAATGGGTATTCATACAAATCAAGTGATATTATCTCATGTCGGCCTCGAGGTTTGACCCTTTAATTGGAGCTATCTAGTTCTTGAGTTCACCTAATTCCTTATTAGCCTAGTTGTCCTAGACTTAGTCCCAATTTCTCAAGTAGAAATTAAGTCATAAAGGCATGAATCAATGTTTGCAACCATTAATTCTATAGTTCTAGCAAGAACTAGGCTAAATATCACTAACCCATTCACATTCAGACCCTAAAATCAAATACCCATTAAATATCCACACTATGGTTGGGTCAAAACTCTATCTATGGGTTTAGCTACTCATGGAAATAACAGAAATTAAATATGAAATGAAGTTAAAATCCATAATATTAATTTATGGAATGAAAATCTAATTTTAAGAGATGAATCTAGTACAAAATTTCTGAAAACAGAATGCTAAGCCATCTCACGTGCTCATACAAAACATAACATGACCTAAAAATGACAAAAAGTTCTATTTATACTAAGTAAAGAATATCTAACAAAATTGCCCCTGCAGAGGTTGTGCGGCCGCATAATTCTGATGCGGTCCGCATTTTTCTCTTTTGGATTTGGGTTGAGCTGAACTTTTGCAGACCGCATAATTCCAATCTCCGCCGCACAAGGTATTTCCTCGGCCGCACAATTCTGGTGCGGTTTGCATTCCTCTCTTTTGCTTAAGTTCCCAACTCTCTAAGTCTCAGTCCTCACAGTCCGCATAATTTTCATTGCGGCCGCATAGGGACTTTTGTGGCCGCACATTTCTGGTATGGTCTGTGCGCATCCTATAGCTAAAGTTTCAACTCTCTGAATCTCCCTTATGTGGACCACATAATTTTGATTGTGGTCGTACAATATTGGCGCGGTCCTCGCTTCAGGCTTCTTTGTCCTGTCTTTATTTTGTTCAAATTTTGATTCCTTTGTGAGTTGGTTTTGATTCCTTTGGCTCATTTTGAACAATTTCTGCAGTCAAGCACATTTCATTAGTTTCCGGGAATACCTTCAAACATTTTTGGCCTAAATCACAAGTAAAAGAGAGCAAATACTAGGTTAAAATCCCTACTTATCAACTCCACCAAACTTAAGCTTTTGCTTGTCCTCAAGCAAATAAGGTAATTCCCACCTCCACTAAAACAAAAAATATTTCAGCTAGCCAAACAGTGAATCATTATGCATAATTGGGACTAACAATTACCCTCAACACGAATGAATTATCAACAACATCGTGTTTTGATCTTTTGAGTACCATAGTTCTAATGTGACACTAGATCATCAAGAGTTGACTTAATTTACCATGGAAGCTTGATCTATTACGTAAGTCACTGTGGAACCCAAACTCCTCATCCTCTACTCTCTATAAGAAAATCTTACTTTAGTATGTAACACCCAAAACCCAGAATGTCAAGAAGCACGCCCATCTCTCTCAAAAGAATGACACAAGTACGGCTCTAAGTACCATAAGCTTGCCCTTTATGTGAATCACCACTAATGTAAGATTACTCAACTCAAAATCATATAAGTCTTATATGGGATGTAATGAAGGCTTTTGGATCACAGTAGGACTTATCGGCATATGATGGTTTCATATTTTCTTAAGCACTCCATTTTCTCATTTTGGCTCATACATTCTTGACTCTTTGAGTCATTTTCTTCTTCCTTAGAGGAACTAGAGAGACACACTGCCACTCTTTCTTGCTCATGACAATCATTTTTGTCCTTTTCTAATCAGTCTATCCCTTTCATCATTGCTTTCTTTAAATCCCTTCAACTTTTCTACCTTATTCACTTTCTTTATGACATATTTCTTTTTTGCCTTTCTTTCTTTTCTCAGCCTTCCCTTTTCTTTATTTCTTTTTTTTTCCTACCTTTCATCAATTTTATATTCCTCATCTCTCCCCTCAAACTTATGTTTTTGCCAATTATCTATCAAGAATGTCAAGGAAAGATCGGATGCCAAGAGAGGGTCATTATAGAACAGATAAAAGCTTGTAAGTGGTTATTGAAAGAGAAAGGGCTTCGGTGCAAAGGGGTTGACTAGGGATATCACATCTGTAGGCTACCGAAGCTTTAAAGTTTTTATTGGCACGGAACTTGTACTTGCAATTAAATACCTCACCTCTTATGCTGCTGGATTGTTAAAGTGAACAGAGTTGAGGTCCCACAACAACCCTAGCTAAGATTGAACATCACCAATGGCTCAAAGAAACCACTCGATGATTGTTTTAGTCAACGCAAGAGTCTAAAGGTCACAACTAGAGCTATTCTTTGCCAATCAACTTGTTTTTAACCATAAGTCTGAAGGTAAATGTATTAGTACTAAGTGAATCCTGCTTGAGACACTTTTATTCATTACAACTATATATACTAAAACATAAAGAAAATGGACTCAATCCCATAAGAAGGTTGTCATGCCATCCAACATTGGGAAGATCCACACGGTTCACACAACATCCACCTTTGGAAAGAATAATAGCATTAAAAAAATCAAAGGCTTATTGTCAACACAAAACTTAAAAAGAAGCAACTAAAGTAAATAAGAAGCTATGTTACTAAGGGAACATAACGAAAGAAGTTATGAGGTAAACTCAGAAAATTAAATTCAATATATACGAGCTTGAGGTAAAGCGAATATATTACATAAATTGAAATGAATATATACATCAAATGGTAAAAATATATACATACCAAAAGTGAAAATAAAAATAAATAAAGATAAAGAAAAATAGTGTGATGGTTATTACATACCAAATGTCATCAGATCAAAATAGACCACCCCCCAAATTAAGAATAACATTGTCCTCAATGCTCATAACAAAATAAGAACAGGGAAAAAAGGGTGGAGAGTAGAGAAAACTCCCAATATGGTCTATGTCTGCATCGGGTCCTCAACATCAGCACCCTCTGTATCCTCTAACTGGATCTCCACATCTTCGGACTGGGGGACTACAGGGTTGTTGAGCATCTGAATCAGCTCCTCAGTAGTGTGTGATGTTGCTCCGACTCCTCAGACTGGCCGGATGCTGCGTCTGGTGCCTCGAGCTCTACTACATGTGCTGATGGGACTGTTTGCTCAATGAGAAGGTACAGTGGTATATAACAAGAAGAATCAAACTTCTCAATCTCTTTGCTCAACTTCTCCACCGACTCCTTAGATGCCTGAGTCTTTTTCATCTTCTTCACTTGCTTCCCCAAATCCTTGATTATCTTCCCATGTGTATCAAGAGTCTCATGGATCTTCTTTAGTCATCCATAATCTTTTCATTGTTGTCCAAAATCTCCTTAAATGAGTCCTCCACTCATGGAGGTACATGAAGCGCTGTTGGGGCTAAAGACTATGTTGCCACTATACTGAATATGATAGTCAGCTTTGTGGTAGCTGTCTGCATTTAGTTGTCGGGACTAGATAGTGTCTGGAAAACCCTCAATGCACTCTAAGGTTAGGTAAAAGATTAAGGCACTGATAGTGGCACTGAAATAGATAGACCGGAAGATGGAGGAGCATAGCTGCTGCTCCAGTGGAAGTACCGGTTACTGTGGAGGGCTCGGCAATTGACCCAATAGCCACTACCCCTGGCGAGTGGAGGTAGTGGCTTTACCCTTAAATTTAGGGTAGTCCGCTCCTTGGAGATGATACCATGAGAAAGGCTTTTTAGCCTTCACTTCCATATCAAAATGTCTTGTCTCTACCCTTTGATCTTGGAAATACTCAATGAGGAAGTTGGGGTAGGGATACGATCTTTCTTCTTTCTGGACTGCATTTGATATGTTTTAGGATACCAAGTTCCCCACATTAATAGGATAGCCTGCTGTTAGACCCTTGACAAAGCTGATCGGCAAATGACATGGCAATGGCAAGAATTTGGCATAATGGCCTTCCCATTGGCCTTTGTGTGGGAAAATCAACATGCAAGACAATGCGGGTGTTGTCAATGGCAACAAACTATTGCAATGCTAAGTGTGATAGACTACACTACTATTGGAAGGCTAAGGTATGACAAACTACACTAAAACACGAGTGGGCTGTGTGCAAGCAAAGACAAAGGTCCTGATGGAACAAGCCGAGCTAGACAGAAGACAAGGCAAAGCTAGAAAGACCTAGGCACTAAGACAAGGCGGCTTAGTGCCAAGGCAGTAGCATTGGTAATTTGGTGTTGCATTGGCTTAGGTGAGGGGGCTGGCACCTATGGAATTTTTAAGCAAACGACTTAGAAAAGGAAATGGCATCGTGGCTTGATGACTTAATGGTAATATCAGCTTGGCATTGGCAAAGGGAAGACATGATCAAGTAGGGGAAACTTGACATGAATAAGCAGTTGTGGCAGCGGTATGCGTGCGACTAAGTCATGGGCGACAAGTTGTGGCTATGGCATTAGGGTGGAGTAGTGTCAAAGGGCAAGGCTGGTTGCAATACCAACCTTGGGCATGCAACAGCTGGCCAAAAGCGCGCACATGCAACGCACATGAAGCGGTTAACAAGTTTATTGTGCACATGTTGTGCAGTTGGGCAGTTACAACTGCCTTGTCCAAAGAGTATATGTTGATAATGGGGCTAATTCTATACACATTTTTAGGCATGTTATATCATGGCATGAATGTGTTTGATCATGGGTCATCATCTCCTATCAGTTGGGGGTGTCAACTAAAATAAGAAAATTAAATGGGCTGACTAGACTATATATATGTATGTTAGCAACCCCAAAAATGGACTAAGTACCTAGGGAGGGAAATAGGCAAAGATGTAGGCATAGGGTTGTCTATGTCCAAGCTTGAGCATGGAAAATTGCATGCCATTGCCTTGCCAAAAGAGTGAGCAACCCGTAATGCCTTAGGAAAGGGCTTTTACAGGGCAGATTGTGTAAGAGTCGGCAATTTTGTGAGTTGGTTTTTATGGTGGCAACACCTTGCCAAACTTGAGATTTTCCTTTTGTAATTAATTTATTATAAAAGGTTAGGAAAGGTTTCTCGTAAATCTGTTGTGTCTTTACTTATTTATGTTGCCTTGAAGTTATTCTATGTGCCAAACCTTGAAAGCGAAAGAAAATATGGCAAAGACTGAGACAAGTTGAGACTTCACTGCCGCACAATGGGCAGGTTTTCAGCAAACAGGAAACACCCTTATGACAACTGGTATCAGAGCGGAGTAGGTTCGTGAAAAGGGTGAGACGTCCATAGACAAGATGGCAAACAAAGGTTCAGTGTGCTTGTTCGTGGAAGGGATTGTCCAGGCTTTGAAATTCAAAAAAGGCAAGGAAGGTAGTGATGCAGAATTTCAAGTAACGGGGTGCCAAAATTAGTGGTGGGTTCTTTCAAATCAAGTCAGTTGCGTGCTTGATTTACTGTGTGAATGACGAGCAGGAAAGGCAAATGATAAAAAGTTGCACCTGAGGGCAAGGACAACATAATTTTCAAAAGCATGTTGAACTTGTGATGACTTTACAAATGGCAAGCACGTGCTGGGAATTATTTGACTTGGGTGTCGAATTCAAATGGTTAGGGTGGTTTGTTAGAACCTGGAAAAAACTGATTGGAAAATGGTGCGGCAGTGGCAATGATTTGGCATGATGGCCTTTCCTTTGGCCTATGTGCTGGGGCAATCAACATGCCAGACAATACGGGTGTTTTCAATGGTAACAAACTGTTACAAGGCTAAGTGTGACGGACTACACTACTATTGGAAGGCTATGGTGCGAAGGACTACACTAAAACACGAGTGGGTTGTGTTCAAGCAAAGAAAAAGGTCTTGAAAGAACAAGGCAAGCTGGACGGAAGCTTGACAAGGCAAAGCGGGAAAGACCTAGATGCTAAGACAAGGCAGCTTAGTTCCAAGGCGGTGGCATTGTCAACTTGGTGTTGCCTTGGCTTAGGTGATCGGGCTAACACCTAAGGAATTTATGGGCAAACGACGTAGCAAGGGAAATGGCATCATGGCTTGATGACTTGATGCTCATATCAGCTTGGCATTAGCAAAGGGCAGACTTGATCAAGTAGAGGAGACATGACATGAACAAGCGACTGTGGAAGCGAGCGTGCATGCGGCTAAGTCATTGTCGACAAGTGGTGGCTATGGCATTGGGGAGGAGCAGTGTCAAATGGCAATGCTGGGCACAATACTAGCCTTGGGCGTGCAGTAGCTGGCCAAAAACGTGTATATGCAACGCACATGGAGGGGTTAACAAGTGTGTTGCGCACATGTTGTGAAGTTGGGTGGTTACTACTGCCTTGTCCAAAGAGTTGCTAATAATGGTGCTAAGTCTATGCTCGTTTTTAGGCCTGTTATATCATGGCATGCACGTTTTTTATAATAGTCATGTCCTATCATTTGGGGGTGGAAACTGAAATAGGAAAATTGAAATGGGCTGACTACACTATATATATGTGTTAGCAGCCCCAAACATAGACTAAGTACCTAGGGAAGAAAATAGGCAAAGATGTAGGCATAGGGTTGTTTATGTCAAGGCTTGAGCATTGCAAATTATGTGACATTTCCTTGCATAAAGAGTGAGCAGCACGAAATGCCTTTGGCAGGGGCTTTTATAGAGCAGTTTGTGCAAGAGTCGGCAATTTTGTGAGTTGGTATTTAGGGTGGCTGCACCTTGCCAAACTCGAGATTTTCCTTTGTAATTCATTTATTATAAAAGGTTTGGAAAGGGTTCCCATAAATATTTTGTGCCTTTACTTATTTATGTTGCCTTGAAATTATTCTAAGTGCCAAACCTCGAAAGTGAAAGAAAATACTGCAAAGGCTGAGCCAAGTTGAAACTTGACTGCCGCACAGTGGGCAGGTTTTCAGCGGACAGGAAACACCCTTGTAAAAACTAGTATTAGAGCATAGCAGGTTCGTGACAAGGGCGAGACGGCATAGATAAGATAGCAAGATAAAGGTTCAGCGTGCTTGTTCGCAGAAGGGACTGACCAGGCTTAGAAATTCATAAAAGGCAAGGAAGGAAGTGATGTCGGAAAGGAAAATGAGAAAAATGGTTCACTTGAGGGAAAGGATATCGTAATTCTCAAAAGGATGATGAACTTATGATGTCTTTGCAAATAGAGAACATGTATTGGGAATTATTCGACGAGGGCGTCAAATTCAACTGGTTGGGGTGGTTTGTTAGACCCTTGACAAAGCTTATCGGAAAACGGCGTGGCAATGGAAAGGATTTGTCATGATGGACTTGCCATTGGCCTGTGTGTTAGGGAAATCAACATGCAAGACAATGTGGGCATAGTCAATAGAAACAAACTGTTGCAAGGCTAAGTGTTGGCATTTTCCCTATTATAGAGGGTTGGCATATTCCTATTCCAGCTGTGCGACCATACACGAAATTGTGCGGCTGCCAAGGGCTTGTGCGGTCTACGTAATTCTGGCGCGGTCTGTACAATTTCACCACTTGGCCAAAGTTTTCCTTGTCTCCTGCAGTGCACACCCAATTTCCTGCATACACTTCACAAACCAGTTTTTCTAAAACGATGCCTAATCTAAAAAGGAAATCAAAAGAGAGAAAAAAAATGGGTTACCTCCCAAGAAGCGTCTGATTTAACGTCGCGGCACGACGCATGTTACCATCATTCATTTGAAATGGATCAGTGCCACAACGTGGACATCATCAACCTTACCAAGGTAGTGCTTCACCTGGTGGCCATTGACTCTAAAGATCTCACCATTCATGTTTTTCAAATCTAGTGCACCGAAAGGAGTCACATGTACCACTTCAAAATGACCACTCCACTTTGACTTTAGCTTTCTCGGAAATCTCCATAACCGAGAGTTGAATAAGAGAACAAGGTCACCTTCTTTGAATTCTCTGTTCCGGATATACATATCAAGTAAGTACTTCATCTTGTCCTTATATAAGGACGAACTAGTGTAAGCATTGAACCGGAACTCATCAAGTTCATTGGATTGCTCCACCCAAAGATTGTCAGCTACATCCGAATCAACGTTAAATTTCTCACTGCCCACATGGCCTTATGCTCTAATTCCATTGGGAGGTGACATGCTTTCCCGAATACCAATCGATAAGGAGACATATCAATTAGAGTCTTGTAAGTTGTTCTATATGCCCATAGAGCATCTTTAAGTTTCCTTGACCAATCAGTCTGGTTCGCATTGACAATCTTATATAGAATACTATTGATCCCCCAGTTGGAGACTTCAACCTATCAAATTGCCTGGGGTGATAAAGGGTTGACACCTTGTGAGTGCACCATACATAGAGAGTAAAGTGTTGAAAGCTTTGTTGCAAAAATGAGAACCCTCATCACTAATGATGGCCCTTTGTGTGCCGAACCTTGTGAATATGTTTGTCTTCAAAAAAACCATCACACTACGTGCTTCATTGTTGGGCAAAGCCACAACTTCAACTCATTTGGAAACGTAATCCACAACAACAAAAATCTGGGTTTTCCCACACAAACTCACAAATGGACCCATAAAGTTGATGCCTCACACATCGAATATATCAATCTCAAGTATGGTGGTGAGAGGAATCTCACTATTCTTGGAAATCCAACCGGCCCTTTGGCAATCATCACAATGCTTAACGAGCTTGGTGGCATCTTTGTACAAGTTAGGCCAATAGAATCCTTAGCTTAGGACCTTTGTAGCAGTTCTCGACCCACCACGGTGACCACCATATGGCGAAGAATGGCAATCTTATAGGATAACCAATTGTTCTTCTTCTGGAACATATCTCCGGATAACACCATCAGTTCAAATTTTTAAAAGACATGGCTCGTCCCAATAATAATCCAAGCATTCCTGTTTGAGATTATTTCTTTGGTTTGAAGAGAACTTATTCGGGATAATTTCGCTCACAAGATAGTTAGCCACATAGGCAAATGAATGCATCCTGATCAAAGACATGGAAAGGATTTTTTCATCCGAAAACAAATCATTGATCTCAAGGCCATCATAGGGCCTCCCCTCCTCTTCCAATGGGGACAAGTGATCCGTCACTTGATTCTCACTCCCTTTGCGGTCTATGATTTCAATATCAAATTCTTGTAGAATAAGTATCCACTACGTCAATCTAGCTTTTTAGTCCTTTTAACTCATCAAATAATAAAGTGCCACTTGATCGGTGTGAAAAATCACTTTGGTACCCAAGAGGTACGGGTAGAACATTTCCATAGAAAAGACAATGGCTAGGAGTTCTTTCTCGCTCCCCGTATAGGTGACTTGGGCATCGTTCATGGTCTTACTAGCATAGTAGACCGAATGGAATGTCTTGTTGATTCTTTCCCCCAATACCGCCCCTATCGCCAAGTCGCTACCATCGCATGTGAGCTCAAATGGTAAGCTCCAATTTGGTGTGGTAACGATGGGAGTGGTATTCAACCTATACTTGAGTAGCTCAAATGCCTTCATACAATCATCATTGAACACAAATTTGGCATCTTTTTCCATCAACTTGCACAAGGGGTTCACCCTTTTTGATAAATCCTTGATGAACCGACGGTAAAACCCTACGTGACCTAGAAAGCTCCTCACTCATTTGATGAAAGTAGGAGGAGGGAATTCTGATATCACTTCAAATTTTTCTTTATCCACTTCAATACCATTCTTGGAGATCTTGTGGCCGAGAAAAATGCCCTCCTCGACCATAAAGTGACACTTCTCCCAATTAAGCGCCAAGTTGGTCTTTTCACAATGTGTCAGTACCTTATCAAGATTATCCAAACACTCTTCAACAGAATCCTCCACCATATCCGTGAATATTGCCATCATACACCGCTGAAAAGAAGTCAGTGCATTACATAAACCAAACGGCATCCTCGAGAATGCAAATCTGCCATACGTACAAGTGCAGGTGGTCTTTTCTTGGTCTTTAGGTGCAAAAAGAATCAGGTTATATCTAGAATACCCATCCAAGAAGCAATAATAAGCACTGTAGATAGTGAAATTTTAACCGATCAAGAGAAATCCTAAATTCAAGATGACTCTTGAAATATTAGGAGTCTATTAGGGTTACTTGGTGGCAACTCCAACCAAACCCTAATTCATGCCTATAAATAAGGCTACCTATGTCCTTCAAAGAGGATCTCAGCAATTCCATAAACTCTCGGAATATGCATAAAGAAAAAAAATGTGAGATCTACAAAATTCCATGAAACTCTTGGAATAGGCATTAAGAGATCAAGGACGTGTCAAATATGTCGTTCTTAAAGTCCTACGCTCAATAAATACACCGCTTAGGCTCTCGAATCACGTAGAATAAATCGGAGGGAATAATCAAGGGATAAACAGAGTTGTAACCTGCAATGTTTATCAATAAAATCCTTTTTTCTTTGTAGTTGTTTGTGATTTCAGTTTTATTTTTCTCTCCATAAATTTGTTGCAAACAAATTGGCACGCCTAGTGGGACAAGTTCTACCCTTCATCTCTTCCTCTTGTAAATCGAAACCTCCAAGTTTCAAAATCATTTGTTGCGATGATCGAGTACTTCAAGTCTCTTCTTCAATTTTCGGCAAGCCTACACCCCACAAGCCTTGAAGTAGGGGGCATTTATAGACATCTAAATTTTAATGGATCAAGAAAAATCTTAAATTGAAGATACTACATGACTCTTGAAATCCTAGGAGTCTATTAGGGTTTCTTAGAGGTTACACTATCCTAAACCCTAACTCACACCTATATAAAGGGATACATATTTCCTTGAAGAGGTGCCTCAAAATACCATAAACTCCTGGGATATTTACAAAGAGATCGAAATATGGCCAAATACTTCTTGAAAATCAAATAGTTCAAGAAGCTGGAGATCAAATACATCCCCGGGAGGTCTGCATTATCCTGCATTTGAGAAATACGCGGCTTCAGCCCTCGAGTCACATAGATAATCAGGAGAGAAGAATCAAGGTAGAAACAGAATTGTGATTACAATCGATTAGTAAAAATATTTTTCTCTTATTTTGAATGCAGTTTATTTTTCATATGTTGAAAATTAGTTGCAAACACTTGGACTTATGGTGATTACCTCGTCATGAAGTTTGTCCGTTATAAGGAACTGCTTTTGATAGGTACACAGACCTCGAGGATGGATTTATTGATAGCTGGGATCAACTAGAGCAAGAATTACTCCATCGCTTTTATAGCATGAGACGTACTATAAGTATGATAGAACTTACAAATAATCATCAACGAAAGGGTGAACCAGTTATCGACTTTATCAATCGTTGGAGGAATGCAAGCCTCAATTGCAAAGACAGGCTTAGCGAAGCTTCGGGCATAGAGATGGGCATCCAAGGCATGCATTGGGGACTACACAACATCTTGCAAGGTATCAAGCCTGGAACATTTGAAGAACTTGCGACTCATGCCCATGACATGGATCTGAGCATGGCCTCCACTGGAAATGAAAGGTTTCCTATCTATGAGCCTCGCAAAGGGAACATCAAGCAAGAATCTGGGAAATGGGTCAATTTTGTACCCAAATCTGAAAACAAAGAAGTTATAAATGTCAACATATCCTATGTGAAGTTCACAACAAAGGTGAGCAAGAAGAAGAGTATGAAGTCCACTTCTTTTCAAGATAAGCCAAGTGGAAAGTTGACTCTAGAAGAAATGCAAGACAAGGAGTACCCATTTTTGGATTCTGATATGCCAACTATATTTGAGGAACTGCTAGAGTTAGATCTCATTGAGCTTCCGAGATGAAGCAACCAAATGAAGCTGGGAAAACAAATGTCCCAAATTAGTGCAAATGCCATCAACTTGTGAGCCACCCACTAGAGAAGTACTTTGTCTTCAATGACAAAGTTACGGACTTGGCTCGCGAAAAGAAGATCATGCTTGAAGATGATAAAGCAAGCGCAAACCAAGTGTCTATCACCTTTGCTTCATTCAGTCCGGATGAATTACGTGGTTTTAAAAAAAGTAAAGATGAAGAATTACTGGAGAATGACAAAGATGAAATTAATCAACCTAATGATAATGAAGGTTGGATGTTGGTGACTCGTCGTAGGCACCACAGAAGGAGCCCACAAAACAAATCAGTAGAATAACCACCAAGGAAAATAATGGTAAAAAGACCAAGGAGGTGGAATCTAGTTAAGCACCTAAAGAGAGCAAAATTGGGGGTACACCACTCTTAAAATCCATGAAATCCAGTGACCTTGGAGGAGCTTTTATCAAGTTGGTTCCACACGAAGAATTCCATTGAGGGTATCAATGCCTCTTGTTGCCATGCTAACAAATGGGAAGAAAAGACTAATGACCTAATGTTGGCACCATCTTTGAAAAAGGTCATCGAGTCCACTCCTCAAGAAGTTAATGCTTGTGAGGAAAACGTCACGTTCACAAATGACGATCTTCTGCTAGGTGACACTTTTCATATCTGTCCATTGTACCAAGTTGGTTATATGCATGATGAAAGGATAAATCAAATTTTGGTTGGTGGAAAATCCTCGGTGAACATTTTACCATTCACACTGTGAAAGAACTTGGTATTCCCATGAAAGAACTCTCAGATAGTCGAGTGTTGATCCAAGGATTCAACCAAAGGGGCAAAGATCCATAGGCACGATCAGGCTGGAAATCACCATTGAAGATATACAATCAAGTGCATGGCTACATGTAATCGATGCAAAGACATCTTACAACATCTTGCTTGGAAGGCCTTGGATACATGAGAATAAAGTAGTTCCATCTACCTACCATCAATGTTTAAAATACTACGAGGCTGAAGTCGAGAAGAAGATAGTTGCTGATGATGAGCCATTCACCGAGGCTGAGTCACAGTTCACCGATGCAAAGTTCTACTTGAAGAACCGCATAGTGAATGAGCTAGAATATGATGATGGAATGAAAAGGAATAATAACGAGCCCACAACTAAAAGACAATATGTAACTACTTGGTGAATCCAATGTTGTTACTCAGGAGGTACAACCCAATGCGAATAAATCTTATAGAGGGAATATTGCGTCTTATGGCAAGAAAGTAAGTCATGTGCTCCAATATGTCCCTAAAAGGAAAAAAGATGAAGGTGAATCATCTAATCACCAAACTAACATGCTAGAACAGTTAACTCTTATAGTCAAACGAATTGAGGCAGTAAAGTCGTCCTCAATGACGCTTGCACGGTTTGTGGCCCAAAATTATCTGCAGATTGTGGCACTCCTTATAAAGCGAATAGATGAAGGTTTTAATCCTAACACTTACAGGCTATTGGCAAAAGCTATACAATCCTAATAAGCCGTCAAAGATAGAAGCTACCATCAGAACCATGTGAAGGTTTGGGATACAAGCAACCGTCACCAGTGCACATCTCAATAAGAATAGCGAGCTGCGATTATATTAATGTAGAAGATGAATCAGCCGCTACTGACAAGCCTTCTGTCTTTGATTGACTTGGAAAACCAACTGTGAGAACTTCCATATTTGAGATATTAGGTTCATTAAAGAAGGGGAATAAGTTCTAGAGAAATTATCAAAATACAAGAACACTCGCTTTGCCTAAAATTTAGAAGATCTCTAAGGATTTCCAAAGTTTGGTTCCTTCTAGAATGAAACGACAAACAAAAGTCATGGTCTTGTGTGATGAGGTACTGAAGGTGAAGCCATACACTGTGGTCTACACTAAATAACATGATGAAGACGAAGAAAGTGTGGGTTCTTCGTATCATATTACTGCATAAGGCGAGCATGGTGTTTTATCTCTAATGGAGGATGACAGGAATTGGAAAATGTTTCACCATATTATCACATATCCATCAACAATGGGGACCCTCAAGAAGATGAATATGCAAAAGATGCTCCGCATAACTTGTAGAAGGGGTGAAAGCAACGATTGATGCCTTAAAAGAAGTTAACCTTGGCACTGATGAAGAACCAAGACCCACCTAACTAAGTTCTTTACTAGAAGTTGATGAAGAAAGAACTTATATCGATTTACTCAAAGAGTTTAGGGATGTCTTTACTTGGAGTTACAAAGAAATGTCTCGTTTTGATCCTAAAGTAGCATTCGATCACCTTGTAGTCAAGAATGACGCTCGTCCTATTAAGCAAGCTCAAAGGTGCTTTAGCTCGGACTTGGTTCCCCAGATCAAAATCGAAGTTAACAAACTCATTGTAGATGGATTTATTTGGGAAGTTAAATACCCAACATAGGTTCCAAGTATTGTCCTTGTAAGGAAGAAGAATCGCTAGATTCGAGTATGCGTTCACTTCAGGGATCTCAACAATGCATGTCCCAAGATGAATTCATGTTCGCTATTCCAGAGCTGATGATCGATGCTATTACTAGTTATGAGGCAATGTCTTTGATGAACGATTCGTCGGGCTATAACCAAATTCGCATGGCACTAAAAGATGAAGAGCTTAGTGCGTTCTGCACCCCCAAGGGTATTTATTGCTACAAGATAATGCCTTTTGTCTTGAAGAATGTTGGTGCTACTTACCAAAGGGCTATGCAAAATATTTTGGACAATCTTCTCCATAACAATGTCGAATGCTATGTTGATGACTTGGTGGTAAAATCAAGAGAGGAGGGAGACAACTTGAAAGACTTGAGAATGGTGTTTGAGTTGCTCTGGAGGTACCAAATTAGGATGAATCCATTGAAATGCACCTTTGGAGTTACTTTCAGAAAGTTCCTTGGTTTCATTGTTCGACATCGAGGGATTGAAATTGATCAAGTCAAAGTAGATGCAATCTTGAAAATGCCTGAGCCTCGGGATATTCACGAATTGAAAAGTCTGAAAGAAAGTTAGCATACCTTAGGAGATTCATGTCAAACCTATCTGGAAGGTGCCAACCATTCAGTCACCTTATGAAGAAAGGTGTCCTTTTCAAATGGGACCAAGCGTGTAGCAATACCTTTGAGAGAATTAAATTCTACTTCATGAAGCCTCGAGTTTTGGCAGCCCATATACTTGGAAAGACGTTGATACTATACATTTCACCACAAGAAAGGTCGACTAGAGCGTTGTTGGCCCAAGAAAATAGTGAAGGGAAAGAAAACTCCCTTTACTACTTGAGCAGGATGATGACACCAAACGAGCTGAATTATTCACCAATTGAAATGTTATGTTTGGAGCTAGTCTTCTCAATTCAAAAGTTGAAGCACTACTTTCAAGCTCATGTTGTCTATCTTGTTTCTAAAGAAAATCCCATCAAGTTCGTGATGTCAAAACTTGTTCTTAGTGATTGACTAGCAAGATTGTACCTCCAATTTCAATAATTTGACATTTTGTACATCCCTTAAAAGGTTGTAAAAGGACAAGCATTCATAGACTTATTGGCAGATCATCCGATACCTGATGACTAGGAGCTAACTAACGAGCTACCTGATAAGGAGGCAATGGTCGTTAAGTTCAACCTCCATGGAAGATGTACTTTGATGGTGCTACGCATCGTGGGGGATCTGTTGCTGGCGTAGTATTTGTCACTTCTAAAGGTATAGTCTTGCCTTACTCATTCCCCTTGATGCAACTATGTTCCAATAATGTTGTTGAGTATCAAGTATTAATACTTTGGCTTGAAATGTCCTTGGATATAAAAGAAATTCCTGTTGCAAGTCTTTGGTGAATCCTAGTTAGTGGTCAATCAGATTTTAGGTAGTTAAGAGGTCAAGAAGATTGAACTATGCCCATATCATGTTTATGTTAAAAAATTAATGGGGTGGCTCGGTGATTTAACTATTCAGCATGTGCCAATGAAAGAAAATAAGAAGGCTGATGCTTTAGCTGCCCTAGCTTCATCGTTAACCCTGCCTAATCAAGCGCAAGTTACTATCTGCCAAAAATGGGTAGTACCATTTCCAAATGAGGCTGAAGGTGAAGAAAATGAACTCAAGTATGTTGTCGCTATTTCTGAAGTTGAGAAAGAAGAATGGGACAACTATTATCGGCTACTTATTCTATGGATACTTTTAAAAAAAAACTAAGGAGAATGACTGAAATCCGTCGCCGTGCACCTCGCTTCCTTTACTACAAATATACTCTATACAGAAGGCCATTCGAAGGAATACTCTTTCGATGCTTAGGGGAAGAAAAAGCACTCCAAGCTTTGAAAGAGGCACATTCTAGAGTATATGGGTCACACCAATTTGGACCAAAGCTACACTTCCATATAAAAAGGGATGGGTTATTATTGGCCAACAATGGTAAAAGATTGCTTGGACCACGCTCAAAGATGAAAGGCTTGTCAATTCCATGTGAATTTTATTCATTAACCTCCTGAAGTGTTGCACTCGACTATTGCATCATGGTCATTTGACGATTGGGAATTGGATGTTGTTGGACCACTACCAAAGTCCTCTGGTGGGCACCTGTACATCTTGGTTGTAACTGAAGCTTAAGGAAGTTGTTAACAAACTTGATCTTAAGGAAGTAAGGAAGGAAAATCTTGCAAGTTTCCTCCGAGTAAACATTATCTATCACTTTGGCATTCCTCGTTACATAATAACGGATAATGGCAAGTCGTTCGACAATAGGTTGATGAACAAGATTTGTGAACTCTGTGGCTTCAAGCAACGTAACTCTTATATGTACAATGTTGCCGCCAATGGTCCAGTCGAGGCATTCAACAAAACTGTATGCAACTTGTTAAAGAAAGTCGTCTCCAAATCCAAACGGGATTTGCATGACCATATGGAGGAAGATCTATGGGCACATAGGAAAACTCACCGCATGCCAATACAAGCGACCCCTTTGCACTCATTTACGGAGTTGAAGTCGTCTGGCCACTCGAGTGTCAAATACCTTCATTACAATTAGCTATTCAAGAAGGCATCACTGATGAAGAAAATTCTCGACTTTGATTAGAAGAATTGGAGGCTCTTGGTGATAAAAGGTTGGAAGCTCAACAGAGTCTTGAATGTTATCAAGCTCGATTGTCTCGAACCTTCAATAAAAGAGTTCGCTCGAGATCCTTTCAAGTAGGAGATCACGTCCTTGCCGTACGAAGACCCATTATTACTTACATAAACCTTTAGGGAAGTTCACTTTAAAATGGGATGGGCCATATATCGTACAACAAGCTTACTCAAGTGGGGCTTACAAGGTGGTTGATACAGATGGAATGAGAATCTGCCCTTTCAATGGCACAATTTTGAAGAAGTATTACCCTTGAAGTTATGCTGCTTCTCGACTTACGAGCCTAAACTACAAGTCATTACGATCCTTGATGCATAAGCCTAAACTACATATTCCTACACTTTTGGCCCACATGAGTCTAAACTATATATGGCCCAAAAAAATTCCGCTAGGTTGAAACCTCGAAAGAGGCGACCTAGGCAAAAGTTAAGACATAAACAAAAAATTACTCATTCTGAACTACTGTACGACTTGATCCTCTTCACCGAGGTACATAGGCATCTTAGAGTTTCATGCTGAGTTCAGTCGCATAAGTTCAAAAGATGCATAATTCCCCTTCAATCGCCACATGAAAATCGAGCTAAGATACCATTCTCCTGCTACACTTTGGGTACCGCTTGATTTAAAGGGGGAAATATGCTATGGTAAATTGGTGTCTTCAATAAAATAATTAATATCTTTTAGCAGTCTTCCAAGCATTTGCATTGAAGTCCGGGGATAAGTTGGTCCTTAATAGTGATATTTATAACCTGATTAAACCTGGTCCTTAATGATAAGTTGGGTTGTCTAAGTTAAAGTTTTGATAATTAAGATGAGTTCCACAGGTTTTCTGATCCGTAAAAGCACAGAGTTTGTCATCATCAAAAAGGGGAAATTCGTTGGCCCAAGTTCAGATGAAGTTTTGAAGATTGACAAAATGAACTCAGTCATAGACCAGGTCCATCATGTGAGACACAGTGGCTATCTACCTATACGTGTGAGATGCACGTGAAGAAGATAAGTCTCAGGGATCAGCAACAATATCTTCTGAACTGATTGAAAAGGTTGCATAAAGGATAAGGAGATGAAGTATCCTTATGTGAAGAGAACTAAATCCGGATCAACAATAAGGGTTGGACTTTGTATTGTTCTAGGACTCGAATTTGATAAAGGATCAGCAATTGAGTCCAGTCAAACTCTGATTAATAACTCTTTGAATAACTATGATTGTTCTCTTTTGATAAAGGATCAGCAATTTAGGACTCGAATTTGATAAAGGATCTCTATGCCTTCATGTTCGCCAAACCTTCAAGTTTTTTTTTTGTGAATCCTTCACAATGTTTCAAATTCAGTGAAACTTGAACCCAAGATATTTGATGAGAATTAAGACCTTGAATTTCTATTTGTTAACTAAAAAAGGTCTTGCGATCTTGAGGCTTCTACACTAAGATAAAATATTTTTGGTAAAACTGTGCAAATCTGAAACTATCAACATGTTAGAATTTAAAGTTAGATTCAAAATATTATCTGGGACGATTATAAAATTATTTGATTCTATTTTTCTGGATATTTATTAGATCTTGAAGTCTAATTTCTATGAAATCAAACGGTTCATAATTTTGACATTTCTACACCAAGACACAACCTTTTTGGTGAAATTGCGTAAATCTAAAACTATCAATGTATCTGAATTTAAAGTTAGATTCAAAATAATATCTAGGACGATTCTCAAAGTGTTGATTCGATATTATTGATATGTCTTATACCTTGAAGTTTAGTTTCTATAAAATCAAACGGTTTATAATTTTGACTTTTCTACATCAAGATATAGTTTGTTTTGTGAAACTGCCCAAATATGAAACTATCAACATGTCAGAATTTGAAGTTAGATTTCAAATAATATATGGGACGATTCTCAAACTCTTTGATTCCGAATTTTGTATATTTCTTAGAATTTGAAGTCTAGTTTCCATTAAATCAAACGGTTCATAATTGAGACTTTTCTACACCAAGATATAATTTTTTTCCGTAGACTGCGCAGATCTGAAATTTTCTACGTGATGGAATATAAAAATGGTTTCAAAATATTATCTGGGTCGATTCTGAAGGTTTTTGATTCTATATTTTGGATATACTTTAGATATTGAAGTCTAATTTTTGAAAAATCAAACGGTTCGTTATTTGGACTCTCCTACGACAAGTTATAAATCTTTTGTTACAAGTGCATAAAGCTGAAAATTATACGACTAATATAAATGTCGGACAATATAAAGCAAAACTACAAGTTCAAATATTTAAGCCCTCCAGGTTGAATTCTTCAAGTCGGCCGGTCTTCAAGTTTCAGTCTTCAAATTCGTCGGTCTTAAAGTTGAATTGTTTAAGCCCTCCAAATGTTCAGTTGAAGTCTTCAAGTCTGCTTATTTTTCAAGTTGAATTTTAAAAGTCAACCACTATTCGAATTGAATTCTGCAAAGTCAGCCAAATCTTCAAAGTTTTCCAAGTGTTCAAGTCGGTGTCGTCAAGTCGATGTCGTCTTCGAGTTAAAGCTTTATAACTTTTCAATCTTAAGGTGGACATATAAGTCCCTTTGTACCTTAAGTTGGCCTCTTTGTGTACCCTTAAAAGGAACTATAATTTTCATTGAGAGTAATCTCTCTGATAGTTGGGTCATTTTAAGAGTAACCTCTCTGGTAGTCGGACCACATTGAGAGTAATCTCTCTGGTAGTTGGGCCAAATTGAGAGTAATCTCTCCGGTAGTCGGATCATTTTGAGACTAATCTCTCTGGTAGTCGGGACACATTGAGAGTAATCTTTCCAGTAGTCGAGCTACATTGAGAGTAATCTTTTCGATAATCGGATTATTTTGAGAGTAATCGCTTCGGTGGTCGAGCTACATTAAGAGTAATCTCTCCAGTAGTCGGGCCATATTGAGAGTGGTCTCTCCTATAGTCGAGCCACATTGAGAGTAATCTCTCCGGTAGTCGAGCCACATTGAGAGTAATATCTCTGATAGTCAAGTTATTTTGAGAGTAATCTCTCTGGTAGTCTGGCCACATTGAGAGTAACATCATCGATAATCGGGTCATTTTAAGAATAATCTCTCCGTTAGTGGAGCCACATTTAGAGTAATCTCACTGTAATCCGGCCACATTGAGAGTAATCTCTCAGGTAATCGAGCCACATTGAGAG
Source organism: Nicotiana glauca (assembly GCA_026770625.1). Classification (NCBI taxonomy): domain Eukaryota; kingdom Viridiplantae; phylum Streptophyta; class Magnoliopsida; order Solanales; family Solanaceae; genus Nicotiana; species Nicotiana glauca. The sequence continues at coordinate 93,981 of MU723957.1, forward strand.
TAATCGATTCGATAGTCAGCCCATGAGAATAATCTCTCCGATATTCGGGAAGGGATGAGTACCTATCCCCTCACACCCTATGATGGTCTTCTTCATGCATGTATCATCTTGTTAAACAAGAACAAATCCTTCTTGTTTCACCTACAAAAAAAGACAATAGAATAAAGAAAGCAAAAGAAAATAAAAAAAAATTACCTTCGCGACAATGCTACCAAGTCGTCAAAAATAGACTCAAAGTGGTTTGCAAACGCTGAAAGTAATGCTAATAGAATGAAGACTATACCGTATTTATAGATGTCAAAAGGCAATGGTTGAAAGAGAAGTGCCGACGTTGGATCAGTTATGAGGCGGAATAATTTCAATTCCACTTGCAATCGGATTGTAATACTGAGTTGTAATCTTCCACCGACGCTGGTGAACCATCCCAATATAGAATTTAGGTACAAGAGCGTGTCCCCACTTGATGAGACCGCTTCCAAATCCCACATAAAATTTGCATCATATATGAAGATTACTTTACAAGGGCCTTGTACATAAATTCTTTCAAAATGATTTATCATGGACTTTCAAAAAACATGGCCAATAAGCTCGTTGAAAATTAATTCTATAAAATAAGCCTACAAGTTAGTAAATTATCCAATGTCAAGTCCATTCCATGTAACTGGATAGGGGCAACAAAAATAATATATGATGTTGTCTCCAATTATACTTCAAGCCCAGTCTTTGAAGTTCGATACTTTTATACTCGACAAATCTTGAAGTAGGTAAAATTTGTAGGCATATAAATTTTATTGGATTAAATATATAAAATAATTTGGACTATATTTTAAATCCAAGATATGTTAGTTCAAATAAATTTATGGGGCTAATATAATTGGATTAGTTATATAAATCCAATGTATATGAATTAAATAAATAAGCCTGAATCCATTAGGCTAGCCCATTTAATTGCGCTAAAGTGATGAGCCCACTTTATTAAGCACAAGATCTCATCTTCCTAGAGCCCAGTTTGGTACCACATGTCAAATGACATGACACACCAAGTCAAACGAAAGAACCAATAGAATCAGTCCATGTGTCAAAATGACAACGCATGCCAAGACAAATTAAAAGGCCAATGAAATTGTGCCACGTGTGCAAGTGATACGTTCTGGCCAATCAAATACGGCCATGTCACACTTTAATTTGATTGGTCGGAAATAGTTTGTTCTTATCAGAACTCCTTCCTTCCACAACCATAAATAGGGCTCTTCATAACCCAAAAAATACACCAGAAGTTATAACAAGAAGCAAGAAAGATCTTGTGGATCCAACACTGCAAATTCTTCTACAAGTTGCAAGCTTCAAGCAATCAACTTCATGCTCAAGAACGAAGACCAAATCAATGTCAAGTTCAAGTAATCAAGCTCAAGCTCAAGAAAAAGGTCATCGTTCGTGGAAACAACTACACATTTAAGATCAAGCTCAAAGGCCCTTGAATTTATTTATTATTGGAAAGAAGAATGAGAGGATTCATATAGATTGTAACACTCAAATATTTGAAATAAAATACTACGATTGTTGCGATATTTTTCGGTCTTGATTTTATTTTCTCGATGCAATTTATTATCTATAAATTCGTAGGCCTATAAATTTTATTTGATTAACTCTATAAAATAATTTGGACTATATTTTAAATCCAAGATATATTAGTTCAAATACATTTATTGGGCTAATATAATTGGATTAGTTATATAAATCCAATTATATGAATTAAAAAATAAGCTTTCATTCATTGGGCTAGTCCATTTAATTGTGCTAAAGTTATGAGCCTACTTTATTAAGCCCAAGATGTCATCTTCCTAGAGATCCAATTTTCCACGTGTCAAATGACGTGGCACGCCAAGTCAAATGAAAGAGCTAATAGGATCATGCCATGTGTCAAAATGACAAGGAATGCCAAGCCAAATTAAATGGCCAATGACACCACGCCGCATGTGCAAGTGACATGTTCGGACCAATCAAATATCGCCATGTCGCACTTTAATTTAATAGGTCGGAAAGAGTTTGTTCTTATCACAACTTCTCCATTCGACAACTATAAATAGGGGTCTTCATAACCTAGAAAAGATACCAGAAGTTATAACAAGAAGCAATAAAGAGCTCGTGGTTCAAACGCTGCAAATTCATCCACAAGTTTCAAGCTTCAACCAATCAAGTTCAAGCTCAAGAACGAAGAACAAATCAAGGTCAAGTTCAAGCAATAAAGCTCTAGATCAAAAACACGATCATCGTTCGTGGCAACAACTACACATTCAAGATTAAGCTCAAAGGCTCTTGAATTTATTTACTATTGGAAAGAAGAATCAGAGGATTCATAGAGATTGTAACACTCATATATTTGAAATAAAATACTATGTGTTTTCATAGTTTTCGGTCTTGATTTTATTTTTACAATGCCATTTATTGTCCACAAATTTGTAGGCATATAAATTTTATTGTATTAAATCTACAAAATAATTTGGACTATATTTTAAATCCAAGATATATTACTTCAAATAAATTTATTGGGATAATATAATTAGATTAGTTATATAAATTCAATGCATACGAATTAAATAAATAGGCCTGAATTCATTGGGCTAGCCCATTTAATTTTGCTAAAGTGATGAGCCCACTTTATTAATCCCAAGATGTCATCCTCCTAGAGGCCAAGTTTGGTGTCATGTGTCAAATGACACGGCACACCAAGTCGAATGAAAATGCCAATAGGATCGTTCCATGTATCAAAATGACAAGGCATGCCAATCCAAAATTAAAAGGTCAATGAAACCGCACCACATGTGCAAGTGACATGTTCTGGCCAATCAAATGTGGTCATGTCACACTTTAATTTAATTGGTCGGAAAGAGTTTTTTCTTATCACAACTTCTCCCTTCCACAACTATAAATATCGGTCTTTATAATCCAGAGAAGACACCAGAAGTTATAACAAGAAGCAAGAAAGAGCTCGTGGATAAAACGCTGCAAATTCCTCCACAAGTTTCAAGCTTCAAATAATCAAGTTGAAGCTCAAAAACGAAGAACAAATCAAGGTCAAGTTCAAGCAATCATGCTCAAGCTCAAGAAGAAAATCACCGTTCATGGCAACAATTACACATTCAAGATCAAGCTCAAAGGCCCTTGAATTTATTTACTATTGGAAAGAAGAGTCAGAGAATTCATAGAGATTATACAACTCAAATATTTAAAATAATATAATATGATTTTTGCGATATTTTTCAATCTTGATTTTATTATCTCCACGCAATATATTGACTATAAATTCGTAGGCATATAAATTTCATTGGATTAAATCTATACAATAATTTGGACTATATTTTAAATCTAAGATATATTAGTTCAAATAAATTTATTAGGCTTATATAATTGGATTAGTTATATAAATCCAATGTATATGAATTAAATAAATAAGCCCGAATCCGTTGGGCTAGCCCATTTAATTGTGTTAAAGTGATGACCCCACTTTATTAAGCCCAAGATGTCATTTTCCTAGAGGCCAAGTTTGGTGCCACGTGTCAAATAACATGGCACACCAAGTAAAACGAAAGAGCTAATAGGATCGTGCCATGTGCCAAAATGACAAGGCATGCCAAGCCAAACTAAAAGGCCAATGAAATCGCACCACGTGTGCAAGTGACATGTTCTGGCCAATCAAATACAGCCATGTCACACTTTAATTTGATTGGTCAGAAAGAGTTTGTTCTTATCACAACTCCTCCCTTGCAAAAATATAAATAGGGGTATTCATAACCCAGAAAAGACATCGAAGTTATAACAAGAAGCAAAAAATATCTCGTGGATCAAACACTGCAAATTGCTCCACAAGTTTCAAGCTTCAAGCAATCAAGTTTAAGCTCAAGAATGAAAAAAAGACAAGGTCAGGTTCAACCAATCATGTTCAAGCTCAAGAACAAGATCATCGCTCGTGGCAACAACTACATATTGAAGATCAAGCTCAAAGGCCCTTGAATTTATTTACTATTAGAAAGAAGAGTCAGATGATTCATAGAAATTATAACAGTTAAATATTTAAAATAAAATCGTACCATTGTTGTGATATTTTTCGGTCTTGATTTTATTTGCTCGACGCAATTTATTGTCTACAAATTCGTAGCCATATAGATTTCATTGGATTAAATCTATAAAATAATTTGGACTATATTTTAAATCCAAGATATATTGGTTCAAATAAATTTATTGAGCTAATATAATTGAATTAGTTATATAAATCCAATGTATATGAATTAAATAAATAAGCTCGAATCCACTAGGCTAGCCCATTTAATTGTGCTAAAGTGATGAGCGCACTTTATTAAGCCCAAGATGTCATCTTCCTAGAGGACAGGTTTGGTGCCACGTGTCAAATGATGTGGCACACCAAGTAAAATTAAAGAGCCAATAGGATCGTGCCATGTGTCAAAATAACAATGCATGCCAAGCCAAATTAAAAGGCCAATGAAATCGCGCCCCGTATGAAAGTAACATGTTCTGGAAAATCAAATGCAGCCATGTCACACTTTAATTTGATTGGTCGGAAAGAGTTTGTTCTTATCACAACTCCTCCCTCCCACAATAATAAATAGGGGTCTTCATAACTTAGAAAAGACACCCAAAGTTATAACAAGAAGCAAGAAAGAGCTAGTGGATCAAACGCTGCTAATTCCTCCGCAAGTTTCAAGCTTCAAGCAGTCAAGTTCAAGCTCAAGAACGAAGAACAAATCAAGGTCAAATTCAAGCAATCAATCTCAAGCTCAAGAACAAGATCATCATTCTTGGCAACAACTACACATTCATATCACGACCCAAAATCTGACCCAATCGTGATGGTGCCTATCGTGGAACTAGGCCTGCCACTTACTTTCTTTTCCAATTTTATCCAATTATTTACTTACAAAAACATCGATTTTCATTACAGAATTTAATAGTAATAATAATAGAAATTTCAAGACAACAGAATGAAACACATTCCCCGACCTTGGGTGTCGATAGTCATGAGCAAAAACTATTGCGACTGTCTAAAATACAAGTCTTGAATAGTCTGAATGCAACCCATAAGTAAAACTAGAGTACTATAGGGAAGGAGAAGGTGGAACTGCAGTCGCCAAGCAGCTACCTCGCAATCTCCAAGTGAAAGTCCGCACAATATACTCAGCAGCCGCTGCCGTACCCCGAGATACCTGGATCTGCACATAGAGGTACAGGGGTAACGTGAGTACACCAACTCAGTAAGTAACAAGTCCAACCTATGGACTGGCAGGTAGTGACAGACCAATCCTAAATAGGAAATTTAACAGTAAATGGAACAGAAATATAGACATGCTTACAGTTCAAATGAAACTCAACAGTAATAGAAGCAATTGATCAGTAAAGAGTTCAATACTCAGAGATTTCATATATGTACTGTCACACCTCCTTTCGGCGCTACCGCACCCCGCGAAGGGCGTGGTAAAGGGAGTTTTTCCAATTAAAGGACA